>PYAF01000205.1:3523950-3537239 GCA_007407185.1 Glycine tomentella | reverse complement strand
AAAATTAAAAAATTAAAAAAAAATGATGATGCCTAAAAATTATAATATAGTCAATTTTTTAATAACTACTCTATTATTATGAATCATTTAATCTAGTCTTAATATTTATTTATTACTTCATTGTAATGTACACATAATAATATTATCTTATTAATTGTAAGAATATCTAATATAAACATATAAATATAGAATAATAATTTTAAATTATTATTTATGAAATATTTGTTATAATGTTGATATTAATATTTTAAAAAAATCTCTAACTATGTTTGTTGTAATCTAGATACCAAAAATTTGGTTTGAAATCATCGAACATATGAATCAGTTAGCTTAGCGTGAGATTGTTTTACTTTAATTAATTGTCTTAGAGTTTGAATTTTTCCTGGATATGTAGTTATCAAATACTAAGAGGAATAACTTTGCTTCCCTAAAATGGATACCAATGTGCTACTGAAAAGAAGAAGAAAAAAAAACAACAGTTAGAAACAAATTTTTAGCCTCTAAAATGGATCGATAGCCACTGAAGAATCAATTCCCATTTTATTTGCGTTACTAACTGAAAATTTTGTCTTTAATTTAATAGCAACTGAAAAATTAATCTATAATTATATTTTAATTAGAGACTAAAAATTCAATGTTTAAACATATAAGTTTGCCTAAAAAAACATATTTGAGTTAGAGACCGTCTTTTTTTTTGGTGTATAAAATGAGTTAATAGTGACAACAAAATTATCTCTAATTAAATTTCAATTAGAGAATATTAGTCTCTAATTATATAATTAATTTTAAGATCATTAACAATTGAAACATTAGTCTCTAATAGACTGATTTAGAGACTAGTTATTTTGGTTTCTAAATCAATCTCTATAGTAGAAGATTATTTTCAATTTCTAAATCAGTTTCTGTTTAATAAATTTCTTGTGATGTTAAGTATACCTTATTTATCAATAATGGTTAGTTTAAGTGATTGGAGTTTGGATTCGTTAAGCATGTGATCAGAGGTTCGATTTCTTATTGGTACCATGGAAAAATTATTGTTGGAAAGAGACAACTCATTTCATTGATGAGTGTCAACATATTTTTTGATGGAGTTTAAAAGTTTTGGTAATCAATCGAGATATTTCTTTGCAATTAGAGCAGCAAAAAAAAGTATACCTTATTTTGGAAATTATTGGAATAAAAATTCAAACATCTGAGGCCATAATGAAATTATTAAAATGCAATAAAAATAAATTATTAAAAATACAACTATTAAATACCAAAAAAATTATTAAAATATGTAGCCATTCTTTATATAAGATGGGATAAAGTGATTTACAAATTTATGGCTTAACCATATAATTTTCATGGAAATTAATGTGTAGAAGCCAAAATGCTTGTTTTTTTTATATCAAGATGAAGATCCAAAATATCATAAATATTTTGGTGTATCTAAAATATTTTTGCAAATGACAGACACAAATGTAAAAGAATTTTCTCCCTTCATAGAATCTTGGATTCTCACCCCCTCCTATGGAATATTTTAAGTGGAAAACTTAACTGAATTTTCTTTTTCAGGAAAACTTAATTCCAACGCTCCTAATTCTGCAGGCATTCATCTGTGAAGGATTCGGGTATGCTTCTGTTTTCTAATTAATTTATATACTTTTAATCATTTGACAAAAAAAAAAAAAAAACCTTTTATTTAATAGTGCTTATCATGTTTGATATCTTCCTCATTACTAATACAATTTGCTTGTACAAAGCTCTTCAATCACTGTTAGCAACCAAAGATGACTGAGACATTAGGCTTTAAATGGGCCTTGCAAGTGGTACGAGAACTCTCCTTTGATAAAATTATGGTTGAAATGTTCCAAGTTTGGACAAATAAGCAAAGACAAGCTTTCTCCTATTTTGAGACTTTGGACGACTGCAGAGACAAGCTTTTGTTCGATGACTCTATGTAAGACATTCTTTTCTCATCAATGCATGATATTTCCAGCCTTTAGGTTTAAAAACAAAAATAATAAAAAAAAAAAATCATTGCATTCTGCTTGTAACATTCTAATAATTGGTGACATTGTTGGTGTTTTTAATTAAGCAAATACTATTGAATTACGATGCGATTCAATTTTATTTTTTTATTTTTTGCATTTGAAAAAGGTTATTCTTTAGATAACATTTTTCCTTTTACAACTTACAAGAATAACCAGATGTTTTTTTAGATGTTATACCGATAGATAGTCAACCCAATAATAAAGCATTTACAGCTTAAGTTTTAGGCCTATCAGTAAAAAAAAGGTTTTGGTATTAATTTTAAAAAATGAAAAATAAACTCAGAAAGACTAAAGTTGATGAGTCAGAAAGGAAAGGAAACGGATTATAAAACAAGGAAAGGAAAAGAAACGAAAGAAAGTCAAAAAAGTATTGTCGGTCTTTTTTTAAAAGAAGATTGAATTATTTATATGATCATCAATGTACTACTAAAGTACTAACAACTACTTGTAGTGGTCATCAAATTATCACTACTCTCTTCCTTCAATTATTTTAATAAGATAGATCTTTAGGAAAAGTTACACTACACCTATATATTATTATTTTTAGTGGCTATTTTTTTTTTAAGTTAGTGTGGCAATTAATAGCAATAGCAGTAAATTAAATATTAATATTTTATTGTTTAAACAACGTTATTTATGACTAATATATAATTGTCGGTAAAAATTATTAATTAAGACAATTATTAAGAATAGCCAGTAAAAAAAAAAACATTATATTTTTATTCAAATCTAATTTATATTTCTCTTTATTTTTTCCTTTTCAAAACTTTTGACTAACGCACTAATACTTTTTTTTAGTAATTAATCGTTCTCTTTCTTGACATACTTTTTCTCGCTTTTAATCGTTTTCTTTCTCAACAACCTCTCTCAACCTCTCACTCATCACAATGACTTTTTCCAATCCTTCATTTTAATCATCCTCTTTCTCAACGACCTCTCTTTTTTGTAATCACTCACCAAGGAGTGAAGATTATCTCCATTTCTTTCACTACTAAGCGCATTTTACAAATAAATATCACTTTTATAAAATGTGTATTATCTCCCTTTCATAATTTATTTTTCTAAAAACTTATCAAAATTAAGGAGAAAATAGAAGAAATGGAAGAGACAGAAAATGAAGAGAATCCCTTCCCCTAGCAAAAATGCTTCTCATATAATGCTTTTAGATATCTCTGTGTTTATTTTTTAATGTTAGAATTTTGTGATGGTTTTATCTTTCAAATAAGTGTGTTTGTGATCATAAATAAAGGAAAAGTAGAAGATATGAGATTGATTTGATGATAAAATATGAATGAAAGGAGAGATAAGTTGAAGATTCAAATTCTTTCACTGACAAAAAAACTAATAAACTAACAATTAATATTTATTAATAAATTAAATAAAAGGCAGATATATCAAAAAAGAAGAAGAATTGAGAAACAAAGAATAATTATTAAATAGCAAATGGATGTATACATGGAAATTGACGGATAAAAAAAAGAAAATATTTAATGTATGTTTAATTGCTAATTTGATAAAACAAATTGCCAAACGTTCACTGAGTGTCACATCAGCGGCATCTAATTTGATTCTATAAAAGTTACACAACAATTTTTTTGTGGTGGGACGCAACATATATCGTGCAAAAAGACGAAAATAGAAGCACATATGATAGTCAATAATATCCATAGTATAGTATAGAAACACATTTTTATTAGAAAATTTATGAGAATAAATATTATATGTTGTTTATGGTAATTTTTCAAAGAAAAAGAGATTTAAGTTTGGTTGAGTAGTTAAGAAAAAAAGGAAGAAGGAAAAAATTTCAATTTTGATCACTTTTACTAATAAAAATTAACAAATTAATAAAAAATTAATATTTATTGATAAAACAAATTTATGGAAAGGAGTTGTTACCGACCCGCTAGTGTACAGGGAATAAAGGTGTAACCATGCAAATTCATTTTCACCACCCTCAAATCCAAGCTCAAGTTAATATTATTCAAATTCCAAAAATTATGAATTAATTGCAATGGCTATTGACAGTACACCAATATGAAGCTCACAAATTGGTTTTGAGGATGCAACCCTGAACTTGCATGTCTTCTTTGCCACGTTTTATGTAGCTTGCTATTTATTTCCTGCACGCATTGAAATGTATCATGGTATTGCGATGCCAAGTTTAGAAGACAACAAAGAAGGCTCATCAACAACTACTAAAGTCTTTTTGCATGTATCAACTTGTGATCTCAAATCTAAAAACACTAGTAGAGTGAGTGCTTACCACTAGACTAAAAACTTAAAAACTATAGCTAATAGTTAGACATAACTTTTTCTGCTTTAGAGCATTAGCCTAGGTTCAATGTAACTCAAACTCGCATTCTGAAGGAGGCAAGAAGCTGACTTGTTAGAATATAGTGTAAAAATGAAGTTCCACATTAAATAGAATTAGAAAAATTGAGTATGATACATATAAGTGAGAGGATAAAATTCATAAAACATCATAAATAATGCAAAATTTGGGGGCCTCTTGTATAATGAAAGCAAAAGAATATGCATCAACACTTCTATCAAAAACTTCATCTTTTGTAAATCTTTATAATAATACTATATCACAATATTTCTTGAAATGCTTGTCCATTTTCTTTACTTATTTTTTCAAGTATAGATTTTTAAGTATTTTCTTTACTCTCTAAGTGTTGATTGTAATTTGTATGTGAAAAAAGTTAAATATCATAAATTTTTGGTACTAATCAAAAGACCATGGTTATGATAATTTTTATATGATTGTGATAATTTTGTGTGTGTGGTTATTTGGTACATATAGTAATTTTGTAAGTTTGTGTGTCACCTATCATTTAAAGATTGCAAGAATCATCTATCAAATTTAAATCATAATTGATAATATTTTTTAATTAAGAAAAGATAAAAGGAGAACCTCCACAAATATCATAGATAAGGATCGGGGCTTTTCTCTTTGAAAGTAGTTTAATCTTTAGTTTTATTCATATCTTTTTACGAATTTGAGAGAACCTTGAAGACTTTTGAAAGCTGAAGAGCGCAGACAACACAGTTAGAACGAATCGTGATCATTGTTCTTGCTATTGGTATGCCTATGTTTATTTTTTATAGAATTGTTAGTTTTGTTCTAATCATGAGTGACTAGGCCTCCTAATCAAGGATTATGATGTAAATATCCAAATGTATTCTTCTCCTTGTTCTTAATAAAATTTCTCATCATTTTATGTTAATTAATTATTTTCCTTTTTTTAATGTTTATTTGAAACTGGTCATACTAATACTCAATTGATTATATAATAGTGATCATCTAGATCTAGATAAATAATTTTTTGTACCAAATTACATGATCAAACTGTTTTGGTAATATCAAATAGATTAGTTAATATTTAATTAAGCATACTTAGAATTAATTTTATCATTTGATTTAAATTGATAGATATATAATCATTGGAGAATTGATTTAAGACAAATAGCATGTTCTGATCTTGATAATAACTTTTAGTTCATAATAGTTTTTCATCCTTTTTAACTAATGCATCTAAAAATAAAAAATGGATAAAAAAATTTCAAAAAAAAATCTTATAGTTAGTAACTAATGGAATAATAGCTAATTTGACCAAACGCATTGCTAAACGTTCGTTCACCGAGGGCCACAGCAAAAAGCATATAGTTTGACTATTGAGGGACCAAAAACCAGATTCCATGTAACTAAAAGTCACAGCATTTTTTTTTTTGTGGTGGTTTGGGGGTGTGTGTGTGGGGGGGGGGGTCGATATAAGCCACATTGCACAGTGCAAAAAGACGCGAATAGAAACACATTTTTATAAGAAAAATTCTGAGAAAAAATGTATGTAATTTATGGTACATTGTACAGAGAGGAGTTGTTCCAGACTCTCTAGTGTACACTAACATAGGACGAACCACGCAAATTCATTTTCACGCTCAAATTAATCCAAGCTCAAGTTAATATTATTTAAATTCCAAAATTATTAATTGCAATGGCTATTAACAGTACACCACCATGAAGCTCACAAATTGGTTTTGAGGATGCAACCCTGAACTTGATGTCTTCCTTGCCACGTGGTATGTACCTTGTTATTTATTTCCTGCACACATTGAAATGAATCATGGTAATGCCAAGTTTAAAAGACAGCAAAGAAGGTTCATCAACAAGTAGAACAGTAATATCAGTCTTTTGGCAACTAGCATTGCTCAAATCGAACTAAATGGCCCGAGGTACAGACACAAACCACAAGGGATGGTTGATTTTATCATTTCAAGGTATAACACTTCACCTTTTTGAATTCCTCCGAAGACACTAAAATTTTATAAGGATATCCGTCTAGGAATCTTACCAAGGGAGTTTAAAAGTATCTTTCCACCATCCTTGTTTTGAGCAATTTGCAACGATTTTGTCCAACCGTGAAATGACCTGAGAAAATGTTGGCCTGACAATAGGTGTTGGATCCCAACATTCCTCAATCAACCTGCATACACCATGATACTAAGACCGTTTTTTAAATTAAACTGAAGCTTGAAGACATAATTTAACTTCAAAAGACACTAACTCTTTCAACTCTGGAGGATAATGTTTTGTTTTGATCTTGAATGCTGGTCTTTTCCCTTCTAAGCACATCAGTCTAACTGCCTCCTCCGAGGACATGGGATGGAAGGGATGTGTACCCTCTATCATCTGGGTCCATAAAGATAATAAAATAAAATTTGTTGAATTTCAACTAATATACAATAACATATGAAGATTAGAGAGATAAATTTAGAAAATCTAAATGATTTTCGAAAAGCTAGAGTTTTTTTTTTTCCATGAAAACAGAAGTGCATCAGTAATCTTAGGGAACTACAATGTTACATAACAGACAAAGAAATGTCAAGACAATGTTGTCAAACTCATGATCTGAGCTCTGTAGATTGAGTGTTTACCACTAGGCTAAAAACTATAGCTAATAGTTTGGACAACTTTTTCCACTTTAGAGCATTAGCCAAGACATCACTGTTCAATATAACTCAAACTCACGTTCTGAAGGCAAGAAGCTGACCCAAAGCAATAAAAACAAGAATCTCATAGAAAAAACTAATTGGAAAACTAATTAATCTGATATAAGAAACATCATAACATAATGGGTGATGCAAAAATCTGGTACCTCATATATAATGAGACCAAAAGAATATGCATCCACACTTCTATCAAAAACTTCATCTTTGTAAATCTCCGGTGCCACGTACAAGCCTGCAATGAATACAGCCAAATCATTAATTGAACCAGGAAAGATACTTTTAGCAATTCTAATCTTCAAATATTTTTATTAGACTAACATATAATAATACTATAATGCTTGTCCATTTTCTTTACTTACTTTTTCAAGTAAAGATTTTCAAGTTATTTGCATTGAAGGGCCAAGGGAACATCATTTAGAAACAGAACGAGTATCGAGCTATCAATGGAGAAAATTACTCTCCGGGTGTTGAGTAATTTGTATTTGAATCTTTCAATCATAATGGCAGTTAATTTGTATGTATACTTCATTCATCATTGAAACAGAAATTCCTATTGCATTCACAAATCTAATATGTTGAACCAGTTACAATTAAACTGAATCTTAACGCAAGAAAATGGGACACTGGAAAACAAAAACCTTCAAATAAACTTGGAAGGAGACAAAATCTAAGAATTTTTTTTTTAAAAATACCCAAAAACTTACTTGAAAGATCAATGTTAGGCTCAGGCTGTACCAGCTTTGCTTCATCAGGTGACATTAGTGAAAATCTCACAGTGCCAAATCCAGCTATCTTCAATTGCCCTCCATTATTCAGCAAAATATTTCTGGCACCTTACCAAAATTTCATATATTAAAGGAACAGTAATCCCACAAGAAAAAAAATCTAATTCAAAATGCACTCACAGTCATAAATAAACATCAAATTGTATTAAGTGATCTTACTTTGGCTTTAAATCACAGTGAATAACCGGATCTGGTTTGCATTCATGAAGATAGTTCATGCCCCTGCTAACAAAAAAATATCAAGATATCTTATATAAACAATCTGGCAGAATCTCCAATAAATTTATAATCATTTGGTACTTTGTAAGCTTAGCAAGCTAAGAAAATGACCAAGGCGACTTTTAGAAATCAATGACCAACCATATAAGATATAATAGAAGTAAGAAAAGGACATTAAAGTTTTTCAAAGATACGTTCACAGAGATTTCGTACAGCATAGTTCCTTGAAATGGTTACTTGCCTGGCAATATCAAGAGCAAACCGTAGAACTTTTGATGGAGACAAACGCCCTTTCTTTTGAAGATAGCTTGCCAGGTCACCCTGAAAAATCAACATTGATATGAGCAAAGAAAAGTGAGTTAGATACAAGAAACTTATTTTGCAAAGATACAGAGGAACAGAGAGGGTAAGCCTACCTTAGAATGGTACTCACGCACAATCATCATAGGTATATTCTGGGTGACAGCTCCTACAAACTGGACCAAATTCGGATGTCGCACCCTTTCTAATAATGTGAGTTCATGTTTGAAAGCATTTCTGTGTGAATTATTGAAATGGTCAAAATTTAGAGCCAATGTTGAGTAATTAAGTACAGAAAAAAAAAAAAAAACAGCTATTTAGACCATCATCAACTTGACCAGAAATCAAAGTGAAAAGTAGTGATATATGCAGTCACTCAGAAAGGAAACCAGCATCAAACAACCCGGTTGATTGGCAAGAAGCATATCATACAGACACTCACAACAAACATTTTCAATTGCTAAGGTGTATACATACATGGTATCAGGATTTGAATAACTGTCCTTGTCAAGTATCTTCACTGCAACCTTTGTGCCATTCCATTTAGCTACTTGGTATGTTCCCTGCAAACAGATTGACCAAACAACCATGAAGAACTAAACAAGCAAGTTTAACACGCAACATTATTCTGCTTAATACTGTCGAATGTTTATAGATACATGAACTCAATTCCCACAAGTATCAACAACTTTTATTATACATGAAGCATCAGCACATTAGGTACCAACAATTATCACTTTGCTGGTATTACTTGTAATTAAACCAAAAGAACAAAATTTAACAGGAAAAATGAAAGATTTGGGGAAAAATATTAAAATAAAAATAAGATAGTTGCCAAAGGAAGCACGGTGCATAGGTTGCGAAATTTGGCAAAGCAAATATTTAATGCACAGTAGAAAACATCACATGCCACATTACTAGTCATGCAAATTACATTACTAAATCAAAATGTTACAGCACAGAATCTCAATTGACCAATTTGAAAGCAACAATAATACTCCCTCAGAGTGAGAATAGTTGTGTCAGTTGCAAGTATCAACATGCCTTAATTTCCATGAACAAAACAAATAGCATGTCCAGGTGGAATCCAAGTTGTCTAATAAGCCAAAAAAGCCATAACTATAGAATAACCAAATCAAATGTAACTAAGTGAAAGAAAGAGAAACATACCTTTGAAATACCATCACTCTTCCGAACCTGTAGCTCTAACGGGTTGAGTTCATATTCCGGAACTTCACGAGGATTCGCAACAGTCATTGGAGTCTTCCTGGTTTTCTAACCACGTCAAAGATAACTAATCAGTAAGTCCGTAAACTGAATCCAACATATTTACACTTACTTATTGATCCATAACAAACAAATAACGATAGAAAAATACCGGCACTTTTGCTCCACGAGCCTTCAACATGTAATAAATTTCTGTATTTCCATAATATTTGGCATCGGCCGCCGCCTGCACATCCACACATCCATCACCACTTAACACAGAAAATCAAATAAATTTTGCACTCTCATCCGATCTCAAAGATTTGTATGTTAAAGTTTATTGATTTGTTTATTGTTTACAAATTAAACTCATCTTGATAATAGCAAAGTTTAATTGCCATGCACTTTTTATATTATCAACCAATCAAAGGTCAGATGAATTTTACAGTAATCATCATAGGGATGAGTCTATTGAATTTTATGTAAACTACCTTAAAACTTAAAAATAAGTTATATCTGACAATTTTTTTTATCAAATGAGTATATAAAGAGTGATTATTTTCACGATGATAGTGTCATCGTGGATATAAACATTTTTCATCATGAATATAAACACTCTTTAAACTTTCAGCATACAGAGTTGTAAAACTAATTTCTCTTTTAAATAACCATTATAAAAATTAACAAAATTATTATTTATGACTATAACTTTTTTCAATAATAAGATAATATATATGGCGAGGAGAGAGGAGAGAGTGAAATTACGGTGCTGCCCCAGCGATCGCGAGCGTCGAGGTTGGCCTTGCGGCTGAGAAGGAGCCTGACGACTTCGACGTGGCCTTCGCAGGCGGCGACGTGGAGGGCGGTGCGGCCGTCGAGGTCGATGCTGTTGACGTCGATGCCTTCGTTGAGCAAATCCTCAACTCCCTTGACGTCGCCGCGGCAGGCCATGAAGAGGAGCTGCATGGTGGAGTCCAGGTTCTCCGGCACGGTAAGCTCGGCGTTGTCGCGGCCGGGGCTGCGGCGAATCGGATCGAGCGAGGACTGGCGGCCGAAGCTGAAGCGCTGGTTGATCCGCCGCGGATCCAGCGAGGCCTGCCGCGTGAACTGCCGCGAGAGGTTCCTCCGCAGCGAACCCGACGAGAACTGCCGCGAGATGCCGCGCTTCAGCTGCGCGGCAATGCTTTCCATGCCGCCGCCCAGTGGAGAAGGAGAAGGAAGTTGCAATGCAACAAAAAAAAAAAAAAAAAAAACTTCTCACAAATGAAAACAACAAAGAGCGCGCTCTACATGTTGATATGGAACCAACCCTGTGCAGGTTAGGTTAGGTTCGGTTCGGTTCGGTTCGGTTCTGTTATTCCAAAGAGAAAATGAAATGAATGGCGAGAGGGAGGGAGGGAAAATATCAACGGCGAGAATAAGAATTAGATTAATAATAGGAATTTCTTTTGTTTTTATTCAAACGCGATTGCGAGAAAGAAGGCGCGGATGTCTCTGTCTCTCTCTTTTCTTTTTCTTTCTCTTTTCATCGCTTCTGAATTGCCCCAATTAGACGAGGTGGTGTGATGCGTCCATGGCTTCGGGTAGTTTCGGTTGACTTACGGGGACTCGTATCATTGGTTTCAGAGTTTTTTCTTTTTTCTTTCTTTTTCTGAAAAAAAAAAATAATTAGGGCCAATGATACTCTGACATTATAATCCCCCGTTATACCTGTAACTGTTTGGAGTTTGGACCCGACCAATGTAGAAAAACTAAAACATTTGTAATAATTTTTTTTACTCTAATCTATTATATAACAAATTAATGTATATATTAAAATAAATAAAACTTTTTTTTTCATTTTATAATTGCAAAACTAGCTCTCATTACTAACTGTAGTTAATATGTTGTTAACTTCTTTACACTTTTCTCTATCTATCTTCAATTATTATATACTAGTGGAAAGATCGAAATATTCTGTACTTTTCTATATTTTTTAAGATTTAAATACATCATGTTTTTATTTTAGTTGTTATTATAAAAAAAAATCTTGTTATTTTGTTTTAATATATATATATATATACTATATATATTGCTTTTAATCTCTATAATATTTTTGTTCGTTTTACATTAATTCCTTTTAAAAAAATTAGCACACACTAAATATTATTAGTAAAAAGATACAGTTTATTATTATTGAGTAAAACCTGTACGGGTATCACCAGCATAATATCCACAATTGGAGTCAAGAAATTGTAGGCTTCAAACAATTTTACAGTACACTAGAGATAAGTTTTCGAATATTAATTAAGACGAGTTACTTCTTAATTTGAGAGTTCTTAAGTGACACACACAAAAAATTAATGATCTGTATCATTAATTATTTATATCGAGAAATACCTTTAATATGCACAATTATTATTTTTATTAACGAAATATTAAATAATTTTAGAGTCTTGCTAGTACTGAGGACACGGAACTTCAGCCAAAAAAAAATAATAAGGAGACGGATATAATATAAAGGAAATTGAAGAATTGCTTTAAACAATAATAGATGCATACCCTAAAGAAGAAAACAAAAACATTCATAGATGCATTAGCATACAGGGTCAGGTCACGAATAAAAAAAATCCATTTTCTTTTCCAACTGTGATACTTTGTATCATTTATCTTTACTTTCATATTTGTATCATTTTTATTATTTAATTAAACATTAATAAATGTTTGATAATTTCTCTTAAATTTGATGCTAGTAGCAACTTGCTAAAAAAATTGAATATAAATATTCAATATTGATTGTCCACTTGTTTATTTCTAAACACTATTTCAATCCTAAACTTTGAAGTCAAGCGATGCATGTATGATATTTTTCAGTAAGATTTTAAGTTTAAATTTTATCTACTAAATAAACCTTTAACAAGAGAGTTGACTCAAAGGTTGTGGATAATATTTCTAACTCAATGATCCACGCAGTTTGACTCATTCTAACTATTTTGAGTATTTTTAAAATAATTCGATCAGTTCGTATACAGATAATAGATAATATAATAATAATACATGCAATTACAGTGTAAAGATACTTTACTCTATTATTCAATCACAAGATAATCATATTTGATACATTTATTAATTTTTAATATAATTACCTTAAAATTCCATATTATAGATGTTTTTTCATCAGTTAAAAATATTAAAAATAATTTATAGAAGTTAATTAAAATGAACTAATAATATAGAGATGTTTTACATTTCATTTAATTATACATTTTTCTGTATTTTTTGATTTTATAAAATTATATTAAAAATATATTTAAACTAATTTCTAATTAATTGATAAATCACTAACATGAAAATTAAACTCTAATTCAAATTCATAATTAACTTGCTGCAAATATAACAATAAGTCTCTAATAAAACTATAATTAAACAAACTTTCAAACTTACAGTGAAAGAGTTCATCACAGATAATGCTGATTAGGCAGATAAGTTATAAATGATCATATCATTACTCATTTAGATATAAATATAAAAATGTCTAATTCATATATGAGAAGAAGAAAATATTATATGTTGAACTTAAATATAAGTAAATTTAAATAATTTTATCTTGTTTAATATTATCATTACTAAAATAATTTTTATTTAATTCTAATTATAATTTCAATGACTTTTTTTTTATTTATGATAACAAGTTTCAATGAATGACATTTTAAAAATAACTTTATTTTTTACATGAGATAAGGAAAATTAA
>PYAF01000205.1:3508547-3523850 GCA_007407185.1 Glycine tomentella | reverse complement strand
AACTGTCTAAATTAGGTCAATATATTAAGAAATCAAAATTTGACATTTAAAATCACTTAATAACAATTTTAAATCTTCACAAAATATACATTTAGACAATAGAACCAAATTTAAATGACATGATCACTTAAATTAATTTAGACCATGGTATCTAATTGAGGATTAAATTGAAAAAAAAAAACTAAATTCAACCAATTTTTAAAATTAGATGATTAAATTAAACTAAAAAATAAATAAAAGATCAAATCCAACGTTAAAAACAATCCAGAGAAAAAAAAAAACTAATTTAACCTTAAAAAATTCAATTAAGTGACTTTTTTTTCCAATATATACACGAACCTTAAAACCAATTTTTAACTACATGGTTAAGATATATAATTATTTATCGACCATACTATATTATTCCTCTGTTAATAATGGTCTTATCTATATTTTCCTTCTACGCATGCAATACCGCAAAATGAGGCCTGCATATTAATCACTTCTCACCTAAACAATGGAAAGATAACCACACGATAGTCCTTGTAGGCCACCCCATACTAAAGCATTAAAGAGACTGAAGGTTTCCTTTCTTTTTTGCAAGAGACAAGAAGATGGACACCTATGCAAATGTCATTTTGTGCGAGTGTCACATGATCGACCCATTTTTGTGATAAAATAATATATTTAGTAGTCACTCTATTTATAATTTTGCCTTATGTCTTTTTTTATTAATTTTCTATTTGCCTCGTCTATAAATGTTTATGCGTGTCTCTTAAAAATGGAATATATATATATATATATATATAATAAAAAAAATCTTTACATTTTAAGGAAATAAGTTACAAACTTATAATATTTAAAAAGACTAAAGGTACGGATTGAATTGAGATTTTATAGGATACTGGTATTTAATCACAATAAAAATAATTTCTGTTACAAACCTGACAAAGGCTTATATTATAGAAGGTCTAAGAAGGACTAATAGCTAAGAGAAAATTGTCTAAGTCAGAATCTCAACAATATCAAAGAGGATTTCAACTACTGATTCTAACCTAGATATGATAGCAACAAACCCTAGAGATAATCTCTATAAATAAGGGGTTAAACCTACAAGGTAAGGGGATTCAAAACTCTCTCTCTCTTAGTTGTCACTATGCACACACCTTACACCTTGACTATGTCGTTGTTATATTATTATGCACAGTGATCCGTTGATCTCTAGGGTACCTCTCCCATAAGTGCCTGAGAGAGGGCAAACAGATCCAACATTAACATACTAGTCACAGGACTGGACATCTTTGTTCATAAAAACAGAACATTGGCGCAGTCTTTGGGGACGTTAAATTTCAAATCCCACGTTCCCGATGGTAAACACAGAAAGTAACAATTAGGCCGTACAGTCACGCTCTGATGCGGACGGAAGAGAGAGAAAAAGGAGAGGAGAAAGATAACATCTAAATTCGCATGTTGAGAAAGGCAGAAACTGTCATCCTTCAATCTTTTCGATCTCCTTATTTAACTGTTAGATTTTGCTGAAACTTTTATAGCAAGTTCGTGACTCATTACTCTCCACATCTAACGGTTGGTTCCTTGGATAAAGGCTTGTAGCATCACCAAAAATTTCCAAACCAAACTGGTTCTGAATCCATATTCTGAAGCAGGCAGCGGTATTGCGAGGGACATTTCTCTCACACTAACCGTTGGATCGCGTTCAAACTTTGATAAAAGGTTAAACAAATTTGTTGTTACATTCTGACCGTTCAGATCATTCATTGATGTGTTTTCAAGAGAGAGTGTTTCAACTACAAACATAGGTTATTATAATTCCTGCTCTGTTCTGTCTTGTTTCGGGCAGTAATATTGAGAAAGGGTTATCTCTTTGCTCAACCGTTGGATTGTCTTAAAATTTGGTCATTGTGTCCCTCTCTTGAAATATGTCAATTTGACTGTTGGGATTTGTTAGTTATTATTTCTGGTGGTAGGAATTAATTTCATACAGAAGCCTATTTTGTATGCTTACCTCTTTTGATGTTTTCATACAACTTTTGTTGAAGTTGTTTGTTGATCGTAACCATAAATGTTGTACCGGTCCTCTAGGATATAAATGATGTACCAGTCCTCCGGAATATGAATGGTGTACCGGTCTTCCGGGATATAAATGTTGTACCGGTCCTCTGGGATATAAATGTTGCCGGCGAATGAAGTCGGGTTGTTAATCAATGATTAAGGCAGCAAAGCCAATTGAAAAAGCTATGGCGAACAAAGCCAGACTTATGTGTAAAGTCATCAAAAAAGAAGCCTGGGTCAAAGAGTAAGGGAGGACGCTTCCAAAATTCAAATCGGGTTAAAAACTCAAGTTGTAAGAGATCTTGAGGGTAAAGCCCAAGAAAGGGTTAAAAACTCAACAAGTGATTATTTAAGGGTAAAACCTGAGCTGGTTAAAACCTTCAGCTAATAAGTTGTATTCTGGGCTAAGGAGGTGAACGGTCATGTTAACCCTGATCAAGTTGAAATGTTTGATGTCTTGGTTAAAAATTGAGTTTGAACATGTGACAGAATGCCCTTGGTATGTAATGTGGAGATTTAGATAAAACCTTCGCATAATATAATACATGGGTTTTAATACCAGATGAATATTCAAGTAGATTCGGCGTAAGATATTTCTGACTTTGGCCAAGTCATTGAATAAAACTCTAAAAGTATTTGAGTTCATATGTTAATGTGAAAATGAATTTCAAAATTATGTCCGATTTCATTAAAGAGAACTCAAAGTGTTGAGTTCATTTTTCAAAAATCAAAAGGGGTGTGTCTTTTTTCATAATAATCCGGGTTAGGGAAAAAACCTGTCATTAAAACAGATAAATCCCAAAACTCGGATGTTTGACAATCACAAGAAGGAATAATAATTCATGGTCAGAATCAATCCGGCTTTAATATCTGGGGGCAATTCATAGTTAGAATTCAAGTGAATCTGAAGCTCATTGAAACTAGGATTTAGAATTCAAGTGAATCCGAAGTTCATCAAAACTAGGATAAAATATGATTTTTTGAAGTGAATTCGAGTACTAAAGTAAAAAGCCCACAAATTTAGGCAAACAAAACACTCGCAAACGCGATCAAATGTGATGCACATGAAGTTCAACATAGTATACACCCCGACAACTCAGATTACCATATTACCGGACTGAGGGGCAACTGTTACAGACCTGACAAAGGCCTATATTATAGAAGGCCCAAAAAGGATTAACAACTAAGAGGAAACAATCTAAGTCAGAATCTCAACAGTATCAAAGAGGATCTCAACTACTGATTCTAACCTAGATATGATAGCAACAAACCTAGAGGTAATCTCTATAAATAAGGGGTTAAACCTACAAGGTAAGGGATTCAAAATCCTCTCTCTCTTAGTTGTCACTATGCATACACCCCACACCTTGACTATGTCGTTCATATTATTGTGTACAGTGATCCGTTGATAATTTAAAAATAGAACATTATTGAAGTATAAAAATTTGGTAATATTTAATTGAGTTTTTAAATAATTTAAAAAAAATCTTCTAATATTAAAAACATATAATTTTTAATGGATTTTGTATATTTTTTTAGTAATATTAATATATAAATGTCACATTTGTCCAACAATCACATTCAAACTTCTAAGACTTTTTGTCATTGTTATACTTTATTTTCTTTTATCACAATAATATTTTCTCTTTCCTTGAAGGTAGTATAAAATATTGGTACAATATTTGATCATTTATTTTTCCTAATAGTAAAAAAAAACTTTCTACTATTTTTGTCTTTAATTAACTTGTTTGGATGAATGTATCACCAAAAAGATAATGTAAAAAATATAAAAAGATTTTTGGATACTTGAACTTTTTGGGTGTTTGATCGAAACAACACTGACAATCTTCTACTTTGTAGGAAGTATATTATGAATCGATTCATTTACAAAAAGAGAAATATTAACTCCAACAAAAGTTGCTACTTTTGACACGCACAGTATTAGAAATTTGGACTAGTTTCTCTTTCCATTTGGAGAGCAACTTGGTAGGTTGCATTTCAAAAGTGAGTTGTCAATTGCAACACTTGTTTCTCTTACAGTCCAATCAGTAATAGATTTAGGAAAATTTATTTATGTTTGCATATTTAGTGGCGGGGATGCGTCCTCGAATTTTTTTTATAAAGAAAGTTTAAATCAACGCTTTATATATATATGATACATTATTTTGGTTACGCCTAATAATAATTTTCCACAACAAAATATTTTTATATGCAAAAAAAAAATTAAAATAATAGTGTGATAGTATGAGTTACAGCTTTAGAGGACTAAAAGCATCTCCAATGAGAGATACTTAATTGGGTTTCTTTATCTCCTTTTTGTGGTCCTTGCAGTGCTATGTCACTCATAAGAAGCTCATACGAAAATTTTGCTCCAATATAAGAAAGCACAAGAAATCACAAGAAACTCTAAAAAATCTACACATTTTTTATTTATTAAAACTTAACATTTTTTCAATTTTTATAAATACAAATGAAAATATGAATAATTGAAGAAAAATGAAATATAAATTAAAAATAATAAAATGACATAACATTGAAACAAAATGCGTAATAATATAAAATAAAATTTTACTTAATAATAGATAATTAAACACTAGTAGAGGGTACTTGATTTTACAAATAACTAGAGTAACCCTGCAAATTATATTAATTGAGATCCATTTTAGAGAGGATAAAAAAAAATTGAGGCTTAATAGAAATAAGAAAAAAAATTGAGGCTTAATAGAAATAAGAAAAAAAAATTCTATGCAAAATCCAGTAACATTGGGCCAAATATATAGTGTGAAATTTAATGTCAAATTTAACGCTTCCCATACGCAAATGCATTTTTTCCCACGTGCTGCTTCAATGCCTTTTCTCCAAAACCTTCCCACACACTTCTTCACGTTCTTTGAGTCCTTCCCCTTCTCCAGAATCACTCCATTCACGCTTCCTCTTCTCCTATCTACTCACGCTCTCCACTCCATTCACGCTTCCTCTTCTCCTCTACTCCCGCTCTGAACCTTCCCATTCTCCACTCTATTCACACTTCCCCTTCTCCTCCATCCACCAAGGATTCTGCATTGAGCCTACAACACCAACAACGTTCGTTACCTCGGTATTTATCCTTCTTCTTGTTACCTCATCAGCAACGTGTGGACCTTCCTCCTCACGTGCTTCACTCCTCCTTACCTCTACATCTTCCTCAATTTCATCATCCTCACCATCGTCGCTTCGTGAATTTTTATGTCCGCACTTGGAGACATTTGTGTCAACGTGGGTCTGCCACTGAGCGTAGTGGACCCTTTGCATTATATTTTATTAAATAAATGAAAAGATGTGACTTTAAAATATTGTGGGATTTACTTTGAGAATCTTTAGTGAATTTTTTGATTGGAGTAAAAATTTGGTTGAATTATTTAAAGCAATAAAGTAAAAAATATGATGTGATATTATAAAGAAGTGTGAAATATTATTTTAAAAAATAGAAGCTAAACTTTGATGGTTTTATTGGTTAAAAATGCTCTAATGGTAGAAAGTTTTTTCTTGCATTTTTCAGTAGAACCATATTGACACTTTTCTAAATACTTTCTTTAATTAATTGAAATTTATTAAAAAATTTAAAAAATAATGAATCTCACATTTTATTTAATTTAATGACTCTCTCTTAGAATTTATTGCTAACATCCTCTTATAAAAATATTTCTCCCGTTGTGTGTTTTTTTTTTTTTAATGCAATCACGTTGTTGTGAATCACCATTGTGGTTGTGCATGGCAATTTAAAAACATTGCAATGAATAGTATATTCAGGATAATCATTTCTCAGTCCTTAGTGTCATAGTGGTTGCTAAAAGATGACTTTATACTCACATATTGGTTTTGCAATCTGAGAATCCAACTTCAAGGTAAACTGTTTGAAGACACGGTTCCATGGTATATAGCAATTCCATGGAAAATTGCCCAAAGTTCAACATACAGAGCAAAAACCAATATTAGAGGCATAGGAAAACACTACAGTACCTAATGAAAATGAAAATGTAACATGTCTGATGTCACACCATCTTTCGTCCTTCAGATAAGCGTCATAATTCAGCTTAAAATGACCCGTGGAAGGAAGAATATACCTAATGAAAATGAAAATGTAACATGTCTGATGTCACTCCAACAACTTTTAACAGGGGACTCGCTCACGTTGCTACAAAATTTCCGACAACCCCCTGCTTTCAATCTACGGTGACAAGGAAGAAGCATGATGTAGGGTTAGAGTTTAATTTTTATTTCCACGTTACACCATTTATTATAAATATAACTGGGGAGGGGGTTGTAATTTTTACTTTAAAGCCACTTCAAAGGTATTCAAAAGAATTCTTACGAAATTTATTCGAACTTACAAAAATAACTTGCGATTCTTATAAAGTAGTACTTTTAACTTTTTTTGATAACTTAATAATTAAATTTGGGAACGGATACCCTTATTTTAGAAATATGTTTTTGACACTCATATTATACTTAAAAATTAAAATTAAATTGTAAAATAATAATATTTTAATTTTTATAAAAATTATGAAGTTGTTTTACTATAAATAAATTCTCAATTCAACACTTAGAATTAAGAAATTCAATCTTTACAAATAAAATAGTGTTAAACACTAAAAAAAATAAGTTAATCAAAATGCAGGAAATGATTAGTATGAGAATCATAATCAATTTTTTTATAAATATAATTTTTTAATTAATAACAATCACGCATTATAAATAAAATCAATTTATGATCTAGTAAAGACTCATGTTTTTTACTTTAAAAAACAAAATAAGTTAAACTTCCTCATAAATCATTTCCCATTATAAAATTGACATAATTGAAGCATAACAAACATTATCAATTTGAAATAATAGTGGTAACAAACGATCTTTTTCTAACATTAAAAAAAAAAAAAAAACGAAATAAAAATCGCCGCAGTGCAGTGAAAGCAGTAGTAGAAGAAGAAAATACGAGTTACGCACAGTGCCGCCACCATCACCATTGCTTTCACTCTCCGAATGGCAACCACTCTAACTCCAATTCAAACCCTCAAATTCCGTTCTCCCAATCCCAAACCTCTCTTCTCTCCCAAACCTCTCTTTTCTCCCAAACCTCCTTCCATCTCCACACCTCACACCTTCCGCGCCGATAAACTCACTCTCTCCGTCTCCGCCGCCGTCTCCTCCGCCAATGGTCCTCCCTCTCCTCCCTCCGCTGCTCGCTCAAAGCACGTCCTCCTATTCCATTCCCTTTCACTCCTCTGCGTCCGATTAGTTACTGTTCTGTTCTGTTCCGATTCATTACTAATTGATGATTATTATTGACAATGCAGGGTTCGTCGACACACGATTTCCGTGTTCGTCGGCGATGAGAGCGGAATGATAAACCGGATTGCCGGCGTGTTCGCGAGGAGAGGATACAACATCGAATCGCTCGCTGTTGGCCTCAATGAGGACAGGGCGCTCTTCACCATCGTCGTGTCAGGGACCGATAAGGTGCTGCGCCAAGTCATGGAGCAGCTTCAGAAACTCGTCAATGTCTTAAAGGTTCATCGTCTTTTCGTGACATACCAATTCCGTATAACTGGCGTTTTTATTGTGTGTTTTTGTGAGATGCCATGTGGAGAAAGTGTTTGATAGTGAAATTAGTGAGAGAATGAATCTGAAGGAAACGTGTTGCTAATGCTGGCTAGGTTGAGGATCTTTCGAGGGAACCACAGGTGGAACGTGAACTGATGCTCATAAAAGTGCATGCGGATCCGAAACACCATGCGGAGGTACCTGCTTAGTGGTTTGTGGTTGTTGTATGCATCTGTTATGTTATGTGTGTTTAATTTTGTTGATTGCTTCTATTTGCTTATTTATTTATTTTTGCTGGAATATTCTCAGTTGAAGTGGTTGGTGGACATCTTCAGAGCTAAGATTGTGGATATCTCGGAACATTCGGTGACAATTGAGGTTATTGCTGGACACCTTTAAATATGTTTTAATTTTTAATTTCCATGTTTCAGTGCATGCTCTGTATTCATATGTACTCAAGTCAATTGGATTGTACTTGTAAAGTGGAGAAAAATATCATTGTTGTTTCATTAAGATAATTATTTACTATTGGAGGTGAATTGTGTTATGAGAGTATGGTACAGTGCCTTGTAAACAGCTCATCTTGGGAATATACTACATGTATTCATATACTCTTCCTTTCATTGCATAAATAATAATGGTGTAATTACGAAACTAAAGGTTGGAGCATGACTATAATGTGGTTGACTTGTTGGACTGGCTGTTTTTATGTTATTTTGTTCTTGATAGGAGTCTTTCAGTTTTACATAAAATAGGATTTTGCATAAATAGTGTGCTGATATGAGCTGGGTAGATATTTTTTAACCTTATTTGTGCAAGTGTTTGTTTCATATTTTGATTATTTTCTTTTCCGTCTACCTATTACTTAGTCACAACACAACCATTACCATATCATTACTTGCAATATGTCATTAGATATTCTTGGTGATAAAATCAGGTTGTAATATTGGGTGAATTGTTCTGCTAATGTTACAGGTAACGGGAGATCCAGGGAAGATGGCCGCGGTTCAAAGAAATTTCAGCAAGTTTGGAATTAAAGAAATAGCCAGAACTGGAAAGGTTGGAAAGTTCAATTGAATACCCAACAAATTTCCTTAACTTTTGTATCTTGTCCATTTTGTTGAGCATTATATTGTAAGGCTGTGCAAAATTTACTAATCCGTTATTATTGGATGATGTAACTATACTTAGATTGCATTAAGAAGGGAAAAGATGGGTGCATCTGCTCCATTTTGGCGGTATTCAGCTGCTTCTTATCCAGATCTTGAAAGAAGAACACCTGTTAATGCCCTTGTGGGAGCGAAAAATATGAAACCTGTTGCCAAACCTGATACACCTGTGGGGGTATGATCTACTCTTCAACTCTACTGTTTCCTTTCTAAACCTATGTTTGAACACTTCAACTTGAAAATTTAAATGTTGTAGCTTGAAATTAAATAATTGGCATATCCTATCAAAAGTGTTAAATTTAGAAATCACAAACAAGCTTAGTTTCCTGAAGTAAAATTGTGCTAGACAAATATTGCAAAATGGTTTTAACACTTATGCATAGCTCAAACACTGTTGATATTACAGCTAAAGGTCTTTTCTACTGAACATCTTTTGTCCCATGTGCTTTGGAATATATTTGTGTTAGATTTATGTTGTCTTTGACTCTTTCCTTAACATCAATTGTTCTAATTTTTAAGTTTATAGAATTTCAATGATTGGCTAAAGAAGAACAAATAAGTAACTATTGCAAAAAATGAAGCTAATGCCAACATAAATGCACTCCATCACTACATGTTTGATATTTTGCCTCCCTTCTGTTCTTTGATTTGTTTGCTCATTATTAATTTCAAATATAGTCTGACCTTTTCTTTTGACATGTTTGCTTGTATGAAGGGAGATGTTTATCCTATAGAACCATCAGATGGTTTTACAGTCAATCAAGTTCTTGACGCTCACTGGGGTGTTCTCAATGATGAAGATGTAAGTGGTTTGTAGTTGCTTATTGTCCTTAAGTGTATCCCTTTTTCTTGTTTCCTTCTAATACATTGTAGATATAATTTGCAGTTTCTTGTTAGTGTTTTTTTATTTGATGTTCCCCTTCAGAGTTTGATTTAAATAGTGATGTAGTTTCTATTTGAGTTTTTGGTTACATATTTGAATATATTTGTTAGAAAATATATGGAAATATCCTAAAATATTTTATCATATCTGATAATAACCTCTCGAATAGTTTCCCAATTTCCTTATTACCTCTTAGGATTAGTTACCATATTTCTTTATTTTATCACAATATGTTTCCTTAATTGATTGTGATTATGATTAATATAAATAAGGCTTTGTACTTTTAGGTTTTATGAACATACCAATGCATCAATACATTATAATACATCTCAGTTACTATCAACCAGTGTTTCATTCTCTTTTATCTTTCTTCCTCCCTTAATACCTAAAGCCCCAAAATCAAACATGGTTTCAGAGAGGGTACCTTTCTCCCTCTTCTGTGCCTTCACTACTATGTTTATTGTAAGTTAGCATGTAATATTCATCAATTTTCTGAATGACATGCTTGTGACTGTCTTACTGTTGGTGGGATAATTCCTTCAGACTAGTGGAATTCGATCGCACACTTTATCCATGCTTGTGAACGATGTTCCTGGAGTTCTAAACATTGTTACAGGAGTTTTTGCTAGAAGAGGCTATAACATTCAGGTTTGCTTTTTATTTTATTTTATAATATTTGTGTACAAATTGCTAGCACATAAGTCCAATGTTTTTGGTTTCTCTGTTTTCTCATCTTGAATCTGCTTTGTTATTTCCAGAGTTTAGCTGTGGGACATGCAGAAGTTGAAGGACTTTCTCGACTTACAACTGTGGTTCCTGGGACAGATGAGTCAATTAGCAAGTTGGTGCAGCAACTCTATAAGCTAGTAGAGCTACATGAGGTTCAAAATCTCTTTGAAAAAGAATGCATCATATCCTATACATAAATTTTTTGCTTTGAGTATTATATTTTTTGTGTTGCTGTTTGCAGTGTCCTGTAGCACTTTGAATGCCTGTTTAAGTTTTTTTTGGAGAAATATTCACATATTTTTACCAGTTCCCTGAGAGAAGTTTAAAATAAAAATGCTTCTGAAAAAAAAACTTATTCCCAAACACAAAGTGCAGATCTGCCACCAGTGTCCTAGTGGATACAGGATTTGACATATCAAGTTTAGCCCAACATGTGACCCTGAGTAGTCTACAATGTCACCCAACTAAGTTTTTTTTTTTTTTTTTTTTTTTATGCAATTTGTGTAGAAACTTTTGAAGTGGAGGAGGAAAAGGCTAATGCTTGATTAGCCTGAAACTGTAATTCCATGGTATGATCCTATTATATTGTAAGATCAGCAGTTATATTAGAGTGTACTATATTGCAGCTACAGTAAGGATTTAGGTGTATTAGGTTAAGGAATTTGTCAAAGTTGTTAGGTTATTTCTTTAAGCTACAGATTTCAACATTGAGTATGTAATCCTTGAAATCTTCATTGATCATAGTGACCTTCGCCCTTGTTTTTGCCCATGGACGTTAGCCTACAGTTTACTGTACAAACCACATTAAATTCCTTTCTTTTTTTGTTTGTGCACCTTGACATGACTACTAGCACAGGATATTTGTCATGAAAGCCTTTGTTGGGACTTAAATATTAGCAGATTTTGTGTTTCCTAATATTATGTGAATAATAAAAAGAGAATTCTGAAACTTGAGATCTTGCACTGGTCTTATTTTTAGAATCTTTACTAGTTTTTGGAATCTTTGGTATAGTTCCAAAATTCCTATCGAAAAACATTCTATCAAATCTCTTACTTGAAGCATAAATCCTTATCTTCCTATCTTCTGTTTCTTTCTTATGTATTTTACCTTTGAGAATGAGATTGATACAGAGTGCATAAATATTTGACCATTTTTAATGTTTAAAAAATTTGGGCATTGCATTCTTTTCTAAACTGATATTTCTTCAGGTTCGTGATATCACCCACTTGCCATTTGCTGAGCGAGAATTGACGCTAATAAAGATTGCTGTAAATGCTGCTGCACGGCATGATGTCCTTGATATTGCTAGCATTTTCCGGGCTAAAGCTGTTGATGTATCTGATCACACAATAACTCTGGAGGTGAATTTTATGCAGACTTTTCAACCAAGTGATATGGCATCGTTTTTAATGTCAACTTATATTGATACTCATAAACATGGTGGATACTGCATACCTCTATACTGTGGAGAGAATGTTGAATTTAGTGACTATAGTGTAGTTACAAATTGCACTAAAACCAATTTAGTTTAGCTAAATGTTACATTGTTACTGTGCTACAAGTTCATAGGATCCTGCATTTTTGCCAGTTTAATATCTGTTGGATCATGCATCAAGTTTTGTTCCAACAGCCAACGAAACCACCACAAGTTGGGCAGGGTACTAGAGCCCCAATTGGTCCTCAGTTTATCATAAAGATTTTTTCTCGGTCATGAAAATATATAACATTAAGCTATTTATCCAGCATCCTAACATTCTAAGAATCCTGTTATTCCCATTGTCTGCAGCTTTCCACATCCACTTTTTTTCATTGACATGATAATCTATCAGCAATAGAATTGCTTTTCTTCTCATGTTAACAAATATAATTGTAGATTTAAATAAGAATTGTACCCTAACCTTTGTAAGTAACTCTATTTATTCTTCTTCCACATTAATATTAAATACAAAAGTGGGGCACTGAAATGACATTTTTCCTCAAAAAGTGTAATATAGTAGAAGTTAACAACTGATGACACCATATTGGTGCAAATTTCTCGGCTTTTCTTCCAAGTCATTATTTCTTCCTTCCGACTAGGCCTATGGTTATTAAAAAAACAGGCTACTGCTTTTTTCTTAATAAGGTTATCCTGATGACAAAAAATTGGAAATTTGATTTTTATATTTATTTATTTGCTTCAAAGTATTTGCTAGTTTTGAAATGTCTGCAATGAGGACTTCAGATTGACAGACCCGTTATTATTTTCGATTTTTAACTGATTGATATGCTTTTGAATCAGCTTACTGGAGATTTGGACAAGATGGTTGCATTGCAGAGATTGTTAGAACCATATGGCATTTGTGAGGTATGTTTTATAAATTGTTTTCACTTACCTTAGTATATATTTTGCTGACACAGTTGACTTGTTTAAATTCCTTATTCCATAAACTTCCAGAGTCGAATTTGGTGCATTTACTTCCTCAAATTGCTTACTCAGTTGCTATTATTTTGTTCTGAGGTTTTCCTTTGTTTTACGGGTCAGAATATTCATACTGGAGGAAAGAACTCAGTTTTGCTGGTCTTGGCTAAGATGTCCTTCTTTTCTTATGATCCTCTGTAGAGGATAAGAATAGGATGAGCCCCCTACACAGGCAGTTAGCTGAGTCATTCTTACTCATCGATGTTCATTTTTTATTATCTACAAAACACACCAGTAGCCATTATTTTAAAAACCAAATTAGGGAGTATAACAGTCAAAGAGGGTTAAGAATTGCATTTCAACCGGAATTTGGAGTACATGTATTTTATTAAAATATAAAAATAACAAAATGCATCAGAAAAATTGAAAAATATACCTCAATGAATAAATATAAATTTATAAATAATAAAATTTAGTTTTTTGAATAATTTTCACTGTATAAAATGATCTTTATATTATATATGAAATTTGGAAAAACCTTCTCCACAGAATAAACGAGATTCTCTGTAGAACAAGCAGAGGTATATTCACCTTTAAATTTAACTATATTATGATCATGATGCACATTAAATTCAATCAAAGAGTGAATATACTGGCAAATGTTTACTTTGAACCTTTTCCTTAACATTTTGCTTCCTTTTAGCAAAAGGAAAAACAAGCTGGCCACCGTGCATGCTATACTTGGTTTGGTTTTCTTAGTGTGCTGCACTTCATCCTAAAGGTTGAAGATTCAAATTCCATTAGGAACAAGTGGGATGTGATACTCCTATCCTCTAATGGACTAAAGAAAAGACTGTGTTAAA
Source organism: Glycine tomentella (assembly GCA_007407185.1). Classification (NCBI taxonomy): domain Eukaryota; kingdom Viridiplantae; phylum Streptophyta; class Magnoliopsida; order Fabales; family Fabaceae; genus Glycine; species Glycine tomentella. The sequence continues at coordinate 3,510,178 of PYAF01000205.1, read as the reverse complement.
CACTGTCATTTACCAAACCTGTGCTGGATCAACACTCAACAGTTTAGTGCTGAACCGGCCAGTTATCACCAGTTCAAGGCTAGTGCAGTTCTAACATGTAATCGGACACAACTGGCTGGTTCAGTCTTGTTTTAAGACTATGGTTTTTGCTCATGCTCCCACCGGCACTCTTTACTTCGAATCCAGTCTTTCTGATGTTTCTTATTGTTTCAGGTGGCACGAACTGGGCGAATTGCTCTAGTCCGCGAGTCCGGTGTGGACTCCAAGTACTTGCGTGGATACTCTTATCCTTTGTAATCACTTTCACCTGGGTGGAAGAACCATCAAAGTCTTAGGATTTTACAGCTTGTACTTTCTCTTAAACTTTGCCTACGCATTCTTTCTGAACTATAATGTTAAGTCTTTCAGTGATTTGCAAATATAGGCTAGGGATGACATCTGAGATTAAAAAAAAAAATGTTTTCCTCCTCCTCTCAACTTTGCTTCATTTTTTTGGTTGAATTACAGTTCACTATTTTGTGTAGGACAAATTTTTTGCATGTCAAAATATTTATGTTTCTTGGATGATGTCTGTTCAAAATTAAATTCCTTATAATTAATGCTATCGAGTCCAATGTTGTATGCATTAGGACATTAATTTTATTGCTTATGCAATTGTGATGTTTTTAAACATATCGGTAATATTTTCTCGTGTTGATTTCTTATGTTTTTCGGTGAAGAATAATTGTCTTATGATAATACCAAGTAATCAACATTGTGTTATTTATATCTATCGATACAAAATAATGGAAGGTTCCAATATAGTCGATGTATTATTACCAAGAGGAATAAAAATTATTAATTGATAGTGCAGGATTTTATGAAACTAATTGAAAATTCACTGAGACATTCATTGATTGAGTCAACAATTTTTTTTCAATCTGATAGTTTTTAATGTGCTTTTATTCATAAGGTATTTTAATGTATATTGAGTCAAATATTAGATTGTGTAGTAATATAAAGGCTTAATTGTAAGTTTTATCATCAAACATTTATTATTTTACAAATTTTCATAATTTTGTGAATTTCATTACTCAAATTTTTTTCACGAATTTTACTATTCAACTTTTAATATTTTACAAATTTTTCTATCCAATTTTTTATTTTTATGTATTTTATTATCACGGTAATATGTTTTGTTTTATCTTCTAACTTTTATTTGTGACAGTGGTAACATGTAAAAATTAAAAAATTGAGTAACAAAATTCGTAAAATAATAAAAATTCAGCAATAAATTTATAAGCCTAATATAAATATTAGGTGTTAAGTTAACCAATGAACTAAAATATGATCAAAAGTGAAGAGATCAAATTTACAAAAATAATGATAATAACAGACAAAATGCAATCAAGTCAAATTATTAAAATTGTAATTGTAATAAAATAATGATTAAATAATAAAGTTAACAGTACACATTTTTACTAAAAAGTATAATTTAACCCTTTAGTGCTTATTATTTTAATATTATTAGACTTAAATAATCTTTTTGGCTAGTATTTAAGTTTTTATTATTCTTTTAGTCTTTAAGATTTTAAATTTAATTTTAATATCTACTATCAAGAATGTAACAAATAAAAGTTAGAAGATAAAAC
>PYAF01000205.1:3483060-3501762 GCA_007407185.1 Glycine tomentella | reverse complement strand
TTGATCATCAAAAATATAATTTATTATCAAATTAGTTTTTAAACATTACAATTAAATTACATAATGATCTCACATATTTAATGATATAACCAATTTTTCAATCTTTTTTAACATTTAATAATTAAATTTAAATTTTTTATTTTTTATGATTAATTTATTATTGTTTTACTTTCAGGACTAAAATAAGTATTTATTCATTTTGCAAAATCACCGAATATATTTTATTCTTATTTTCTTTTCTCTCCGTTTTTTTTTTCCAAGTCAGGCAGAAAACTAGAAATACAATAGGACACAAAATTCACTTTTTTACCATTTAATACTCGAAACATTGATTAGGCTAGAAGCCTAAAACAGTTCACCATCAGTTAATCTATGCACTTAATAGCTATTTATTATAAATGTGAAAATTAACATGTATTAATTTGAGCGAAACTGTATGTAAAAAAAGAAAATAGAGTATGAGTGAAAGTGAATTTATATTCTTAAATAGAATCTTTTGAAATCTTATAAATAAAATAAATGGAATGAAAAAGCTCATTGAATCAATCAGCCAATTTTTTAATATAAATTCGTGATTTGTAAAACTAATAATTAAATACTCAAATTAAACATTTTATTCTTGATCCTTCTAGTTTATTAACAGTGATCGAATTTTATGGAAATATACACCCATTCAACCTCTGTCACTTTCATGGACACTAAACAAATCTACGACAATCCTAATTATTTTTTGAATTGAAAACTCTGTAAACGATACTTAATATCCATTACTTTTTTTTTTTTTTTATTTCACCTGGTTTGTATAGTTAAGAGTACCCAAATAATTAACCAAAAAATCTAACTAGAAGTTTTACAAGTAAAAGAACAAGTGTTGGTTTCTTTAAATAATAATAATAATTATTGTTATTATTATGTGAACTTCGTTGTTAAGGGTTTTAACAAAGTACATTTGTTCCCTTTTTTAGTTTAGAGTATCTTAAGTTGCTTTTTAAACAATTAATGGTATGTTGGAGTGAGGTGTCAACCAGATGGAATCATATCTTACACAAGCTATCGATATTTGTCCAAACAAAAGAAAATCAACTTAATTTATACTTTTTTGGATTAAAGTTTAGAAAATTATTTTTATGAATTTCAATATACAAAAGTTGATTCTAATACATCAAATAAAAAATAAAAGAATATTACCTTCAAGATAAATAAAAAATCATTTTAAAAATCTCTCAATTTTAATCTAAACATGTACTTATATGATCAATATCCTAAGAGTTACATGTTTAAGCTGAATATGAACTTTTTATTTTGACCCATATAGAACATCAACTCCTTAATTGGCTTGATCCAGATTTGTTAGATGAAATGTAAGGTTTGAACTTTAAATTTTGTTAAGGGTAAATAGTGATTTGTGTTATTGAATATTTAAAGGGCTTATCCATCAATTGAAAGATAAAAATTTAAATTTTAATTATTGAAAGTGAAAAAAGTGCGATAAATTCATCAATTTGTTAACTTCTTTCTGTTACCGTTAATAAAATAGCTTACACGGGATGGAGATGTCACAAAAATGATTACCAATATGACTACTTAATATATTGGACCAAAATGTTAATAAGTTTTCATTTGATCAATCTGTCATATCTCAAATTTCGTTTAATTCAACGGTAAAATATAATTTAATCTCCATCTCTCTCCTTTATTATCATTACAAGCATAATATTACAATAAACACTTAAAAAATAAGGAAACAAACATAAGTTATAACAATCATAATAATAAACATAATATTAATTAAGGTGAATCTTTCGTTGTTTTCGAGCATAAATAATTGTTGTTGAATACTTTAACAAGAACTCACGTTAAAAAGGAAAAAGAACAAACAAAAATGCTTAAGATACTATAAGAATTCTAATGCTAAAATCGACAACCAAATATATGGCTGGCCTGATAATAAAAATCAATTCTAATAATGAAAATACAACTTGCATGGCCATTCGTAGTAGTAAATCACAATCAAGAGATGTAAAATCCACCAAAATTTTATCCAATAAAATACATGAAAATGCATGTCATGTGAGACATCTCCATGTAGAATAACTAATACATATCGAAGCAACGATCAAGATAACATGTTCTTATCCAACAACGCAAATCATAATGCATTTTTTTTGTAACCTCTTACAACGCATAATACAATTGTATCATAAGTTCATAACACTTTACCACTAATCCTGAGAGGAATAATGACTTGTTAGAATTGTCACGAGAGGTTTCAATTACTATTACACAACAAATGAACATTTGTTCACACGTAGTGTTTTGTACAATGCATCCTCAATGTCTGTCTCACTTTCTCCTACTTTTTCCATCTTATAATAAATGTCGTGTAAATTTAAAATAACTATTATTTTAATTATTTAATGTAATATTAATCACTTCTTTCTATTAATATTTCTAATTTCTAATAAATGTCATTTTAGTTTTTGAATGTAATATTAATATTTACACTCAAATTTAATTTATTTAAACATATTTTTTAATTAGTCTAGGTAATTAGTTAGTTAGTTTTTGGTTTAATAAAAAGTGAATACATCGAAAAGGTATAAAAATTAAGAAGAAAAAAAACCATAACGATATATATGGTAAAAAAATTTGATGGTTTAAACTTTAAAGTGTTGTTTCACATAAAAAGAAATTGATTTAAGTAATAATTATTGATTTGAGTAAGCAAAAAATGAACTGAAAAATAGAGAAGTTGATATCAATTTAGAAAATGCAAACAAAATAATAAAAAGATAAAAACACATCAGTTAGAAGAATTGAATATGGATAATAATTAATAAAAAAACATGAAACTTATGGTGAAGTTTATTTTAATATATATAATTTTATAATTAATTTTGCATTTGCATCTGATTTATAATTATGAGAATTTCGTATTTTCATTGATATTTTGTCTGTCTTAATTCTTTTTCCTAGTTTCACTTCTACCCCATATGATATGATATCACGGAGAGTAGGAATATATGACAAAAAATCTTCCCAAAAGATTTCAAGGGGAATCATTTCATTATAAACCTTTTTCAATTTTTTGAATAAACAATTTTTCATAATTTTAATTTTTTATATATTTAATTTGGACTGAATTTATATCGACCATAATAAATTTATAAAAATGTAATATATATATATATATTAAAAATATATATCCTTCCAGTAAATATATTTTTCCTGTGCAAAAAAGTATATATTTTAGTAGATTTTAATTTCTATACACTATTGTAATTTTTTTATATTATTAATAAACTAGAAATTATAAGAATATAAAATTAAAAAAATATAATAAAATTTAACAAACTTATTATATATGAAATTGTATCATTAAATAATAGTATGAAAATACATTTTATATTACTAATTCATGCACTATTTATTCATACTTTAATACAAAACTTATGGTAAATTACAAGTTATATTTGAATACACTTTTAGACTACTTCCAACAATTTAAAATTACTTAATTCTATAAAATGTTTTTTTTAATAAGAGTTATCGTCAAATTTTTATTTTTTATTTTTATAATGTACAAAGACTTGAGACCTATATTAAAAATAAAAGAAAACATAGACTTTTTATTATTTATTTAAAAGAAAAACAGTGTCTTCTTCCCATTAAAATTAACCCGCGATATCGTGTTAGTGAAGGGGAAGAGAGGATCCAAATCCAAGTACGGTTGGGTTGGAGAGAAAATGCGTCCCTGCTGAAAACACCAAACCCTAGAACGCGAAAAAGGTTCTAAGAATTTGCGAAGGAAAGAACTAGCGGAGATGGAGATTCACTACAGTAACAGCTATTTCGAGAGGCGCCCCATCCTCAAGTCCAAGGCTCCCGCTGTTAAATGGGTCAAAGAATGGTATTCCCAATTTCTTCACGCTCTCATAATTTGCATCTTATGTTTTAGGGATTTCAATATCGTGGAAAATTGTCTTGTTTGTAACGAGGCTCAATTTATAGTCATAGTTCCATTATTTTGTTATGTTTCAATTACTCATATAAGAGGAATAATACGAAAATATTGTTTAACAAATAATTAGAATTCATGAACATGTTTTTATTAAAAATTAAAGCAGTACACATATATATTAGAGTTAGAAAATTTTCCTCGTGAATTTGTACCATTTCAAACAAAGATTTGCGGTTAAATTAATAAATTAAATAACTACAAAAGTTAAGGAATAAAACACAAATCAATCAGTAATTCGCGTGCATTAGTTTTCTTTGTTAAGTGTTAGTTTGTTAGTTTTTTTTGTCAGCAGAGCGATCGAATCTGTGACGTTTTCCTCCTTCCCTTCTTTCTTAATCACCCAACGAACCTTATATCTACTCTGTTATTGTTAATTACTGTGCTTATTGAATTAGCTTTGAGAATCTGGTTGGTTTTTATGTTTAGATGGAGGAGTATGGAGGGGAAGGAGGGGGAGAGTCACTTTTTCATTTATACTAAGCTTTCTCAGTAATTGATTTTTGAATGAGTGGAATGAAATTGTAATCAGGGATTATCATGGGACCTTGCTACCATTCTTATTATTTTTATAAACGTTTTACAATTTTCTCGGTTTAGGAATGTGAATGAATGGATATAATGTGTTTAAGGTTAGTCTTTCCATGTTGCTGTTAGATGGAGAGATCAGGTTATAATGTTTTAGCTGGCCATGTGCAGTTTCCATTCTTTTCACATTTTATTTGGTTTAAGTGTTGTGCTAATAATCAGATGCTGCCAGGGTTCCCCAAGATCTTGTGACGACGGGAGGGAAGTGTATGATCTTAAAATGGGTAACAGGTTGGTCTTTTTTACTACCCAGCAAGCTTACATCTTTGCTCATTCCTGCCCCCATTTGGCCATTTTGTGTCTGTTTACATCTGTTTATTTATTTATTTATTTTTTAAATTGATTGATGCTACTGTTTTGTTTAGCTTCTACAATGATACAAAACTTGGTAGAAAATAAGGGGCAACAAGATTTGAGACATAATTTAACATGGTTTAACCTAATGGCTAATATGCGTTGTTGACATGAGATAATCTGTTGTTTGGCTGTTTTTTGCTGAATTCGGGTGAGAGGTGGTAACAGTTAGTACGTCTGGAGAGATAGAAGTTATAGTATCTTTTTTAATACTTAATACTAATTCAATAAACAATATTGTTGTAAAACATGCAAAAAAATTGATGTTTAGGTGCTTTGCTAAGAGACCACTGTATCATATGATGATGTTATTATATCATGTTTTGTATCTTACTTTTCTCTTTGTTTTACTTTCCTAAGAGGATACCTTGAAGACTTTGAAAGAAAAGGTGAAAGAGCCTTCAGTGCCAGAGCCAGAACCTGAGCCAACTACTGAAGTACTTTTTCTTTGCAGCTATGATGGCTGTGGAAAGACATTCATAGATGCTGGTGCATTGAGGAAACATTCTCACATCCATGGAGAGAGGCAGTATGTTTGTCACTACGATGGATGTGGAAAGGTAGTGGTTTTAATACTTACAGATACACACCCATACACATGTATTTATACATATTATATACTGTATATTTGCCATTGTATTGCCAAGTTGTGAAATAATAGTTTACATTACTGCATGCTGCAAAAGAAGATCAAATTACACTTTGTTTTACCAGTCTCTTATCCAGTGATTAGCCTAATAGCCTATAGCTTTAGTGAAACATTGTGTTGATCCCTCTCAAGCATAAACTCTGTTTTTCTTTCATGCCATGAATATAGGTTTTTGCATGTGTTTGCTTTTGGATTGAAGATTACATGTCTATCATGGGGGGCAGGGTTAGGTAAAGTGATCTAAGAACTGCATTTTATTTGCAGACTTCAGGTATTGGCATGTTATGCTGCATGATTGGAGCATACTTAATTAAAAGAAATCATGAAACCTTTTTCTAATTGGTTTATATTTTTTTAATTACACTTTATTTATTTATTTAATGCTATGTATCAAGTTGCAATAGCTTGCTGTGGACTGTGGTTTACTCTAATAGCAGGTCTATTTAGCAGTGCTGAAAGTATTTTGTTTACATTGCAGAAATTTCTGGATAGCTCAAAGTTGAAAAGACATTTTCTCATTCATACAGGGGAGAGGGATTTTGTGTGTCCTCATGAAGGCTGTGGTAAGGTGATGATTTGATCCAATTAAGGGTTTGTTGTTTTCTATGATGGCTTCCTTTCCCTAGTTGGTGTTGCATGTTCTGTGTGTTGTTCTTTATGGTTTACACATTTGGATTTGAAACATAGTCAAATTAGCTTGATGCTTTCCATCTATTTCTTCCTATCACAAAGACCATCATGAATTCAGTCTTCAACTGTCCACTCTGAATCTGTTTTGGTCGGAATGTTTTTCTCAATGGAAATTTGGAATTACCAGAGATATTCAAGCAGCAAAGCTTGAGTTCTTAATGGTGAGACCTATGTGTACATAGTCTTTAAATTGTTGATATAGAGGGTAACCAATGAAGTTGTAAAATTTTCAATTTGAATCAATATAGACCAAATGTTGTTTTATAGTTGAATATATTGTGATTTTCATAAATCTGTCATGAACTCTCTCTCTCTACACACACACACACAGAACACTTTTGAGTGGATAAATTACTTTATGTATGATATCATCTTCAATTATTATCCACTATTTCATTCTTGGGTAAGTTATTATTAGTCTTTTGCTTTGGAGTTTGGATAATGTCTTTATGAGTGTATGTTTGTAATCACATCTGCTGCAGGCCTTCTCCCTGGATTTCAACTTAAGGTCTCATATGAAAACACATTCCCAAGAGAACTATCATATCTGCCCATATCCAGATTGTGGAAAGAGATATGCTCATGAATACAAGCTAAAGAATCACATTGCATCTCATCATGAAAAGGTTGGGTAGTGTTTCCTATTTGTGTAGCTGGTACATTTTCCTTATTTTTTTACCACTCAGTCTATTAATATTATATGATGCATGTTATTATGTAAAGCATACCTGTTGTTTTAATCCATCCATTGGGTGTTTGTGCAGTAGTTTCATTTGGTTTATTAGTATATCCCAATACAAATATGTATTATTTCTCTCATGTATATCGTGAATATCTGTATAAAGATGTCTCTAATTCGAAACTGATGAATTACTCCAGTGGATGTGACTCGCAAAATTTTGAAACTGTATACATTTCTTGAACAGTCTTTTGATTTGCAATTTCAACCTTATCTTACAGAATGCATCCGTGGATGTGACAAAGTACACTACTCCACCTTCAGAGAAGCAGACAAAAACTTCCAAACCATCTGGAGGGGCATATGGTTCTGCATCGTCTGACCGTCCCTATGCATGTCCCTATGATGGGTGCGAAAAGGCATACATCCATGAATACAAGCTTAGACTCCATTTGAAGAGGGAGCACCCAGGGCTTATGGCTGATGAAAATGCAGAGCATGCTCAGGCTAATGTTGACAATGAAATGGATGAAGCAAGTGACCATGATGCCTATGTTGCGAAACGATCAAATGGTAAAATTCAGAAGCAGAGTAAGCCTAAACCAAACCTGAAGTTGCCTCCTTCCAAAATTGCAAAACGCAAAGTGTCCACTCCCACTTTAACTGTAAATAAAAATTCTTGGCCCCCCGTGAAAGATGAACCTTTCGATGAAGAAGATAGCGAAGAAACAGAAGAGGATCGTGACAATGTTGAAGATGGTTGGAGATATGCAGGTGGAAACAATGATGATGATGATGAGGAAACAGAATATGAAGACTGAATCAGTTATGGCATCCTCTATGGAACTTACCCTTTCCAAGAAATATATTTTCTCTTCAACAAAAAAATTTCAGTTGTCTCTTTTTTATTTGGCTGAGGAAATGACATCTTGTCAAACTTTGTGTTGGCTGTTACAAGCCTTAGGACGAATTTATATAAATAAAATGCGATTTAAAATGCTCTTGGTTCAATTGTCATCCGTTGTCCCCACAGGATTCTGACTGAATTTTGTTGACTTTGGATAAACCTTGGTATGGTGGTATATTCATCCTGTCACAGCTATACTTCAAAATATTTTATCATTAGGTTTGTTTTTAAATGTTTAAAAGGTCACAACATCAATCTTTTAATAGATTTTAATTTTAAATTAGTTATATAAAATTGTCATTCATTCTTATTAAAGACCAAAAGAGCGATAGAAATGGATAAATTTTAAGATGTGCTGAGCATGCCGTTCACGATTCTCCTTGCCGACCATGGCACCAAGCTCCATCGCCCTTTCGAGCTTAGGGTCTGAGGAGTTGTGTATCCCTAGCAATGTTCTTAATTTTAGACTGACCATTGAAGGTAAAGAGAATACTTAAATGTTTTTAGACTAATTCAATGTTTAATGCTGGAATTGGTATTAATAAAATTGTAATAATTTAATCTCATAGATTTTTAATAGGTCACACACCTTGTGCCAAGTATGAGTTTTAATGAAATTAGTGTTGCTTATAAGAAATCATATTTTTAATATTAAAAGTATACACAGAAGTCTAAATTATAATATTTACTTTTAAGTTTTAATAATATACAAAAATATTCATTAATAACAGGTTCATATTTAAAATAAAAAGAAAATAACATAATTTAAGTTGATTTTTTATTTGTTTAAAAAAAACTAAAAGAATATTATATTAAATGTTTTTCATTGACAATTGAATTGTTGGTTTCTTCTCTAGGTTAGTTTTTTGGTATAGGATTAATTGCATTTTTTTCTCTTACTTTTTTTTTCTTTTATAATTATTGGTATGAAGTAATTCATGTCAAAAATAATAACTATTCTTATTCAGTAATCATAAGAATGCATAAAATATTATTCTCTTATTTTTATGATTTTGTACATTTTTTTTCAACTTTTATTTTTAATTTTGGAAGTAAGGCAAAATGTTAAGTTTAACTTTTAGAAATCGATAAACACATTAATAGTAAGGTTTAAACCCTTTACATATTCTTTACTTTACTTGACACGACCAAAGTCGTTAAATTATTTGTATTATTTGATTTACAATTATTATTATATTTGTTAATTGAAGTTTTAATCGACTATTGTGCAAATTTAATTTTGATTTAGTATTAAGTAATTATTATTTTAATTTTAAAGTAAAAATAATATAAATATTATAATATTAAAATAAATAATTTAATATAACTGATGTCACAGCAAAGAAACAAACAGATGAAAAGAAAATGAAACGAAAGAGAAAAAAATTAGTACTATATGTTTATAACTATTAGTATATGACAAAATATTACGAGTTAAAAAAATTATAAATTTATTTATGAAATGTTTTTTATTTTCTTTATACAGAATTTAAGATTTTTTTGTAGATATATTTACATAACTGTCGCATTAACAGTAACATTTAATAAATAAAAAGATATATTATCCAACAGTGGTAGATCACATATACTCTATGGGTTTATTTCTCTCCTATGATCCTTCATTCAATAAATGAGAGAATATTCTTGAGTCCTACCACAGATCATAATAATGTAAATAAAGATCTCAAAAGAGATTTTAACCCAAATCTACGAAGCAAGTTTAGTTTGGTGTTGTGTTGCATTGTTACTGTTGTTGTAAGAGAAGGAAGAAAGAAAGAGCGGTGGGTGAGTGAGTGAGTGAGAGTGACGGAGGAACCATGGCTACGGCGTCGGCGTCGGCGTCGTGGGAGGAACTGACGCTGAAAGTGAAATGGAGCGGCAACGAGTACACCGTCCGCGTCTGCTGCGACGACACCGTGGGCGAACTCAAACGTCGAATCTGCGAGCTAACCAACGTCTTACCCCTTCGCCAGAAGCTCTTGTACCCTAAAATCGGTTCCAAACTCAACAATGACTCTCTCTTCCTCTCCCAGCTTCCCCTCAACTCCTCTCTCAAGATGACCATGATCGGGTACGCCTCTACGCTGTCGTTTCGTTTCACACTTTTATTTTTAGGGTTTTCTTTCATTACATTGCTCACGAATAATAAATGAATGATTTGGCAGTACTACGGAAGAGGACTTGCTCGTGGATCCCGTTGAGTCCCCTGAGATCCTCGACGATTTGGAGCTTCCCAAAGATGAGGCTGTTGACATCAAAGATATGGAAGTCAACAAGCTGAAATTGAATAGACGCATTCATCAATTCAAGGTTCGAGTTGTTGTTCTTTTTCCGCATTTTCATTTTGTTTCTTTCTATTGTAACTAACAATACCTATCTACATAATATCCTACAGATTGAGCTTCAAAATCCGTGTCGCCAAGGGAAGAAACTGCTTGTTCTGGATATTGATTACACTCTCTTCGATCACCGCTCCACTGCTGAGAACCCTCTTCAACTCATGAGACCCTGTAATTTCATTTCCCCCCTTTTCGTTTTCTTTTTTTTCACTCAGTGGATGGAGTTTGCTTAAAATTACAAAAATGCCATTTTTAATCACTCAATTTATTGAATCTTGGCAACTTTAGTCCTTAGTTTTGTAATTTTAGAGGCTAAAAGGATTGTTGGTTTGGTAATATTAGTGATTAAAATGACATTCTTCGAATTTTAGGAACTCAATTGATCAATGCAGATGATTTCAGGGACTAATTTGATTAATTAATCAATTTTTTACTATTATTATTGAACTTAATTGAAAGGCATTGATATTATAAATGTCTTTTTACTCTGTCATTCAATCACATGTTGTTATGCATGGTAAATTTGTTTGACTTTTCTAAAAGTTATCTCAAGAATGATTTCTAATTGGTTGATAGTACAAGATTTTTCACGCTGACAGTTAAACTTGGTATTGTTTCTTTCCTTTCTCTTGTCTGTAACTTTTCCTTTTGCAGACCTTCACGAGTTTCTTACTTCTGTTTATTCGGAGTATGACATTATGATATGGTCTGCAACCAGGTACTGTCATCTTACTTTATCTGTATTCTGTTCTGTCAATTTTTTATTCTTTTGGGACGATAATTTGTAATGGAATGAATGCTACGTTCACTTCCTGCAGCATGAAGTGGATTAAAGTCAAGATGGAACAACTTGGGGTGTTGGACAATCCTAACTACAAAATCACCGCACTTCTTGACCACATGGCAATGATCACGGTTCAGACTTCTTCTCGTGGGGTCTTTGATTGCAAGCCTCTTGGTTTGATCTGGGCTAAGTTCCCTGAGGTATAGTTATGAATATTATGCAATAAACTAACATGCCATTTATTTTCTTAATGGAAAGTTAACAGAATTATGTTGGCATATTTGTTCAATCATACATTGCCATCTACATCCCAATGAATAGTATACTTCTTATATGGGGAGAAACGGGACACCCAGAAAATACTATTGCTGTAACTTAGTCTTCCTGAAAAACTAAAAAGATGTTGATGCTTGTGAGTATAGTCATAAGTGAGATAAACCTAGGTGGGTTATGGAGTTATTGATTCTAGTTAAGTAAAATTGCAAAATGAAACTATTTGACATTCTAAATTGCTGTATTCTATACCTGGTTTTCATTTATTTCTGTATTGTTTCAATTTTTTGTATCAGTCAACCATGCCCTTGATCTAGTTGTCCTGATGTTGGTTTCTTATTCTATTTCAGTTCTACAATGCTTCAAATACTATCATGTTTGATGACCTTAGAAGAAATTTTGTGATGAACCCACAGAATGGTTTGACAGTTAAACCATTCAGGAAGGCTCATGCCAACCGAGATAGTGATGTGGAGCTTGTGAAACTTACCCAGTACTTACTAGCCATTGCAGAGCTTGATGACTTGAGCAACCTTGATCATAATAATTGGGAGTTATTCACAGAGGACAATGCTAAAAGACGTAGGCACAGATAAATGATAATTGAATGCAATAACTGGAATCTGGTAAGCAAGATGCAACTTCTAGACTTGTAAAAATTTGCAGTTTTATAAGAGAAGTTGTTCAGCCAGAGGATTTCAGTTTTTTATATCAAGTATTTATGTTTGGACGGGGTGAATGACAGAAAGGAAAGGATTTCTTGTAGCAGCTGTTTGGAGTATCTAAGATGATTAATATTGCTTATGCAATTTCTATCTAGAATTCCTGAACAGAATTTGATTTGATGCATGAAAAAAATTCTATCCTTTCATAATTTGTTGGGAAAGGGTGTAAAGCATGGATAAATTGCAAAATGTGAATGATTAGTTGTGTGATACCTATGGCTGCAACTATTCTCCAAAGTGATCAATTGATTCTAATTATAGACAATGTATTACATGGAAGTTCAATCTCCTCCTCGTGTTTTTCGGCCTATCATGTAATGTAACTTATCGTTGTTCTTGGATTTTATGCTTCATGATCTATATTGTCTTTTTTTAGTGATCATCTTCTAAGTAGGGTAATTTTTGTGTGAATAACTCCATTTGGATTAAGTGGGGAAATAAGAGAGAAAAATGATAGGGAGAACATTGGTGAGGTCCAATTTGGTTCGTCTTAAAGTGACTGAAGAAAAAAGTGTATGGTTCTGTTCGTTTTAATAACTCAATGATTTGTTATGGATTCACTAAGCAAAAGTATCGGATTAGTTAAAAAAATTAAAAATTGTTAAGTTCAGGATATTGAATTAGAAGTGTTTGGTAAAATTAGTCTTTGAATTAGTTGATTAATTAAATATAAAGTGACCTAAAATAAGATGTTATGTATTTTTATAAAACTTACTATTTGTAAATAAAATATATGTTTCAGCTAATTATAGTTTTATGTTTCACTTAATATTGAACGTAGTGATTTTTGTTTGAAGTAATTTATTAAAAATTAAAATGAATAGTTTAATAATTAAAATAAACACTAACCATCAACCAACTCACCTATTTTACATATTGATTTTTTAACTTCTGATTTTGGAGGTTTAACTCGACATCACCGGTTTAGTTCTTGACTACGTCCTTCACACTTTGCCTTTAATTCGACCCTCCGCAAGTAAAACGGTGTTCAATATATAAACGTGAACATGAACCACAAACGTGTTGCCCAAATAATGTGGGCTTTATAGTGGGTTGGATTCACACCGTGGGCAACACGTTTAAGATAACAACATATTAGCTCATCAAATGAAAAGTTAAGTTGCTTTGACTTGGAGGACCTTCTAAGATGCGATTTAATATAACAACATATTATAACATCAAATAAAAAGTTAAGTTACTTTCTTTGACTTGTAGGACCCTACAAAATTTAAAAGCAATAAATAACCTTTAACTAGACTCATAAGTGAAAGCGAAACTTGTAGAAATCAATGACTTAAATAATATCCTAGATTAATTTTCTCATTGCTACCAAACAACATGTTGAGAAAACATAACTTCATTAAAATCACATTACAAACATTAGCTTAACATTATCCATACAAATAAGACACAGTCAAATGGCCCTGAGATATTTGCTATTTGCACTGGACCAAATTCCACAATAGTGGAGATTAACAAGAGGGGGTATACAGCTACATATTCACTGAAGAAACAGTGGGGGTGAAAGCTTGAAAATGTTGGTTACCACCTCTGGTAGGTCAACTGACAGAAATAGAATAAGATTTCGGCAATGACCACCAGGTGCACATTAAATGGTAATAATAAGTAA
This sequence comes from Glycine tomentella, assembly GCA_007407185.1. Taxonomy (NCBI): domain Eukaryota; kingdom Viridiplantae; phylum Streptophyta; class Magnoliopsida; order Fabales; family Fabaceae; genus Glycine; species Glycine tomentella. The sequence goes on along the minus strand of PYAF01000205.1, from coordinate 3,488,126 downwards.
ATAGAAAACGGAAAGACTAAGAGAAGGCTGAAATCAGCAAAGCTGGCAGGCAGAGAGAGGGCATATGATGGAAATCTCTGCACAATCCCATGCATGGGAAGGGAAGGAAGCAATTCTATCGCGGGTGTGGCAACACCGGTTAAATGTAGAGGCAGAACAAGGCTACAGCTACTGCAAATCTAAATTCTGAGAGCAGGGTCTTGCCCTGAATTGGTGTCCTTGTGTTTTAGAGAAAGGTTTGCGAACTGAGATTCGAGGTCTCTACTGTTCGTGCGTCTGTGACTTCCAGATGGTTGCTGTTGTGGCTGTGTCTGTGGTTGCTGCTGCTGCTGATACAATGCACGTAATCTTCCAATCTCTCTTTCCAGTACTTCCTGCTCCACTGAATTTCACATTGCATAGATTTTAGTGTACAAAACATGTTCCTGTGATATCTAATGAAACCAATCATGCTTAAAAAAAAGAACTCATGGGGCCTAAGAGAACTCCGGCAAGGATTTCAGTTCATGTTTTCTCGAAGTCATATTTTCTTGGTCTCCTGCATGGTGTCCCCCCACCTTTTTGGAAGCCAGACAAATCCCCACTCACTCATCTAAATTTGGTCTCCCGCATGGTGTCCCCCCACCTTTTTGGGAGCCAGACAAATCCCTACTCACTCATCTAAATATTTAGCACGGCTCTGGCCACGTGTTTCCAGGGGAATTTGAACCCTGCAATGCAGGAAAAGTCTGCTACCCACATGCCACACGGTATTAGGTGGCCAACTGAGCCCCACCTCATTTCTTGAAGTCAAATATTAATTCCTAACTTCCATCACTATCTTATATTGCTAGATTCTTCTAATATAGAAAGGTACACGAATGGATCTTTCCCCATGGTTTTGAAGTCCTTGAGCCACAGTTTTGAATTTTTCCCAAATTACTTGAATACAACCCTTAAAAGATCAAACCTCCCTTTCCTTAATCTCATTACAGTAATTCTCTTGCAATCATGCTCTAGCACATAGAAAATAGAACCTGAACTTTCTACTTCCTTGCCACTTATATGATATAATCAAACTTAGATAAACCTTATGTGTTCCTTTTCTATTAATTTATACTATACAATATATCATAAATTCACAAGGATTTCACCAGCTGAGGTATCTAAAGCATATATACACAACTTCCTTGAAATATGTAGTACCCAGATTGACATTTCCAAGTTAAAAAAAACTTGTGTTACTTGAAAATGGCCAATACTCATATCATAGAAACTTACAATATTTGATAAGCTGCTCTTGTGCTATATTTTCTAAACGTTGCTTGAGTGCTTTATTCTCCATACTCAGAATAAGATTCTGCTGGTTAAGAAACTCGAGCTCGGCCGAGACTTCAGACCCTTCTGCCTATGTTGACATAGAAAGAAATAGAATCAGAACTTTCGAGTTTTTTACATATTTACATGCACTTTCATAAAATGTCACTCTGCAAACATGCAAGATATTGCCTTGTGCAGAAACCTACCTGTAAAGCTTGTACATTCCTTTCCAGCTCAGCTATGTATTGAAGTTTCCGGACCCGTGAACGTTGAGCAAATTGCCTGCATTACAAGTGTTTCAGAATTATTTTCCTTTCCATATATCAAATGATTGGTTCCAAAAAAAAAATTCTGTAAATTAAATAGAAAACAAAAAGAGAAAAACACACCACATTCATCATATAATGAAAAGCATGGTTTAACTGCTTTCTCTACATGACAATTAGTATACCAGCTATAGTGATGCAGACATCACTTTGTGCCACAAACAATTGTTATATAACTTATATCTTTTTCCCTTCTACGTATATTATTAAGATGCCATATGGCACACAGGTAGTATAGTCTAGATTTGATATTATAATAATGTCCAGCCTATTTGGTAAGGCTTAAAAGGGTCAATAATGGGCATGACATGACTTAATGGGTTTGCCACAAGAAACCATTCAGAACTTGCATCCCCCAAGTTAGATATTAGTGGCATAAAATCAAGCAAACACTGTAATAACCATAAAATCAACCAGAGAAAATAACTACGTACTGTTTAGCACGTTTTGTATCAGTTTCAGAGGCAGATGACTTTGCATGTGAACTGTCCTTTTTTTCAGGAAATGATTTTGCATCCTGTAAGCCTGATTCTACTAAATCGTGTTTTTCACTTGCTGCTGATGGAAGACCATCTGCATCATGTGGTGTACATTGCAATCCTGAACTCTGAAAAGCAGCACTGTCTTTGCCTGAGGGAACACCAACTGGATTTGTCATGGCATTTGAAAAAGAGTCCCATGACCTATTTTTCTGTTTTACGGAGTTCATTTCTGCATAAACAGGTACATGACGAACATCTTTGCTGCGGTCAAAGTCTTGAGATGACCAAGACGGAATAGACATCATATTCTTATATTTATACTCGTCCTGATTAGCATAATTAATGTTAGATGCATTAACAGTGTCTATGTATGCAAAAGAATCACTTGATGAACGCCGATGGCCACCTCTTCGGACAGGTGTCTCTGGCTCGTTAAGGAGATCATCAAGCCATGAAGGCTGCTCCTCTATAACAAGGCTCTCAGATGAAGTACGTTGGTGGTGTGTGTTTCCATCTCTAGGTCTGTTACCAGCCTTTAAACCAACAGCGGGATTTGGGACATAATCAGCATATGCTTGGGAAACACTAGGAAGCGGACTTTTAGGAGGAAGTAGAGGATGCTTTCCAGGATACATAAAATTTCTGAAACCTGATGAGCCCTTTGAATTTGCCATAGAAGCAGAATCAACAATACCTGTCGAATTTATAAATTACCAAAGAATGTGATCATGTGAATAAATTAAAAGATAAAGACAACATAGAAAATTTTATATTTAAACATAAAATCCATGATTCAACAATGAAGATCTGATATGCATGTGTTCTCGATTATAAAATATAAACCACAAATACATGTTACTCAGTAAAAAGGTCCTATAATGCGAATAGCATAGTATTCTTGAAAATGTTCCAAAAATTGAAATTTTGTTTATATGCAAATGTACTCACAGCACCAAAAGAGTAACTGCGCTAGTATCAGAGAATCCACATGTAATGTAACCAAGGCAGCTTTGGGAAAAGAAAAAAAAAGCATCTCAGTAATCTCAATAACCATAAATGAGTAAATCTGCATACTTCATCGAGAAAAAAGCCTAAGAACTAAATATCTCAGATCTCCATGATACTATATATTTCATTGGATAAAAGTTCACAACATATTGGCAGCTTTACGGATTTATCTCTTTCTTTTATTAGCCCAAAATACAATTCTAAAAATTGGCCACCCATCTCACAAAAATCTCAAATTTTCATTTTACATATACATTATTAATCATTTCAGATAGTTGATCAACATTGTCAATCCTTTCCTCACGGTACAGGAGCATCACACCAAGATTGTCCATTACAATTTCATCATACGCAATGCACAACTCGTATGAAATAGTACCAAGCACACTAGCAATCCCATCACACATAAATGACATAATATTAACCAATGTTTTAAGTTAAAACCAGCGCCATAATGATAAAAAAATTACCAGCTTAATTTTCTTCAATAAAAAAAATCAAACCCACACACATGCATCTAACAAGCCTGGCATCGCAACAGTAAACTACCAATGTAACAGAATACTCAATAACATCATTTTTATAAAAAAAAAAAGAAGGCAGAAACCAAACTTCAAAACTTGGAAGCCACAAGAAACTAGCTAGGGGAAAGAAAATCCAATCGACAAAGAAAAATTTAACCACAATAAGTTAAAAAATAAGAAAAATAAAACGTAGCACCCAATTGCCAAACTTTCTATTTTATACTTTCATTTTCTCAGGACCCAGAGAGGGGAAAAAAAACAAAGATAGAAACTACACTTTCTACCTTTCCCAAAGAATCTGCCCAAAACACGCACTCAGAAAACAAGAGGAGAAAAGGATCAACACAGAATTTGAAATTAGCATTTGAAAACCCGAACACGGTGCAATGTGCGACACTGTGGCATCAACAGCGCAATGATTTCAAGCTGATCGAACGAATTGGGAATGAAAATTGAAATAGATTCGTTTTTCGCAAGCAAACTAAAAATTAAGACAACACCAAAAGGAAAGAAAGAAGAAGAAAAAAAAAAAACCTTTGCAGATTGAAGATTCGAGATCCCGAAATGCAATGGTAAAGGAGCTTGAAATCAAAGCAAAGACTCTCTCTCTCTCTCTTAGGGTTCGTTTCTTCAACCACCTCTCTCTCTTTCTCTTCTCTCTGTCTTCTTGTTGAAGCTGGGAAATGGGGCTTAATTGTAAAACCATGATAAGTAAATACTGTTCCTAAAACTTTTGCTATTTAACGTTTCACCCTTTAAGTTTCGGTTATTCCCAAAAAACAACCTTGGGCTACCAACTTAAAAATAATACTCGTTGTTGTATCGCTGTCCAACTTGTCTAGAGACATGGCAAAATAGAACCATAAATTCGTTATTATATAAAAAAAATCCATAACATGGAAAGATTCCAGTAATAAGATTTTGGACATTGGAGTGAAAATAAATTCACTTTTCCTTAGTTGACTCACATTGGGTCACCCTTGATACCAAAATTTTAATAATGTTAATGATTATGATTAGAACGATTGATTTTTAAAAGCTCATCTAATGATCTAAATGGCATGTATAAATGTTGTTTATTAGGAAAATTGACACAAGATTTTAATATAACGTTATCGTATAAAACTTTATAAAAATATTAATTATAATTTTTTAATACACTCTTTTGAATATATTTTCTTATTACATGAAATTTATTCAAAATAATAAATTTTATGAGTCACACATCTTATTTAATTAGATTCTCTTTCTTAATTAATTATGTTATTTTTTATAAACTTAAATCAATAATATAATATGTGTTAAAAATAGTTTATTGCTATAATTCTTAAAATAAATTAAGACTTTTATAGCCATGTAGACGGGTCGATGTAAAATTCAAAATTTATGATGTTTAAAAATAATTATTATAAAATTTTAAAAATTAT
>PYAF01000205.1:3451608-3482960 GCA_007407185.1 Glycine tomentella | reverse complement strand
TTTTATTAAATTAGATAATAATTTAGAAACTTGCTTTTAAGATAAAAAAATTAAATATAAATAATTTATTCCAAACATAATTTCAATTATAATAGATTTATAAAATGTATAGTTCAAAAACAAGTTTACCAAAATTTAGCTTAAAATAAATTTGATATTTTTTAGTAATTATTTAATATAAATCAAATCTAGTCATAAGACAAATAATTAAGATGAAGTTTAAAAAATACATTTTATAGGCCTTGTTTAAGGTATTTTTAGTTTTGAGGGTTGAAATTTTTAGAATTAACAACTACTTTTTAGCTTTAGTTTCAAAAAAAGCTTAAATCAATTTTTAAAATATTATTAATTTTAAAATAAGTTCATTTAAAAATTTATATAATATTAAAATTAGTTTAAAAAACATTTTTGTATAGTGGTGATGACAGTAGTGATGACAACAACAACTCTGGTGGTAGAGATACATTGGTGATTTCAATGATAATATCGGTGACAATAGTGGAGAAAGTGACATTGGTGGTGTAGCAATATCGATGGTGGTGATAGTGATAACATAGTGGTGGTAGTGATGATGATGCTAATAGTGATGGCGGTGATAGATGTGATATTAATAGTAATGGTGGCGGAGGTAATGATAACAATGGTGGTGTCAATGGTGATGGTGGTGACAGTGACAACAATGGAATAGTTGTGCTGACAATGATAGATGTGATATTATTGATAGTTGTGACAATGACAATGATAATGATATTGATGATGACAGTAATAAAGGTGGTGATAGTAATGGTAACAATACCGATGATGATAACGATAATGATGGTAGTAGGGTGTTGTAATCTTGGTGGTGACAACCGATTATGATAATGATAACGATGATGATAGTCAACCAACATTATCAAATATGAAAAATGTATTTTTTTAAAACTAAAATTCAAACTCCCAAAATATTTTTTTTATTTTGAAAATAAATATATAAGTGTTTCAACAAAAATGATTTAAAAATCATTTCAATTATATGTCTTGACAAACACATTTTATTTTAAAAATTACATTTAAAAATCAAAAGTCAAAATCTTGTAACCAACCCAAACGAATCCATTAAATATTATGAGTACATAGTATATGTATTAACAATGTAAAGATTCTTTATACTATAATTCATCTTACGTTATAATTTATTGTAAATTTAAATTTAAATACATTTTTTTGTTTTTTTTAAATTTTTTTATTTTCATTTTAATCCTTATATAATGTTGTTATTTTTTGTTTTTTGTCATTAAAGTATTTTAAACAACATTTTCTTAGTGTTCAAAATGCTAAAATAAAATAAAAACTAAATTATAAAGATAAAAATATCTTTAAGCTGTAAATTTGTTAATTTTTACTATAATTACCTTTAAAGTTATAACTACCATGATTTATAATTAAATTAAAATATTTTTTATGCTGAAATAAATATTAAACTCAATTATTTAACAAGAAATTTTGATCCAACTAATCGTAATTCATGCATGACCAGTAGCATAGTGGCTGTCTCGAGACTTCACATTAACCGTGTCTATCTAATGTCATGACAAGGAATATAAACGTTACATGAATTACAAAATAAATGTTATTTTCAATTTCTTGACACTTTTTTAAATTTTTTTATTGGTTAAAATTTATTAAAATTTACCAATTTTTAGAATCTCGTCTATCATTTAAAAGATTATCTTTTATGATTTAAATACGAGATCAACAAAAATTTATAATTTTTTTAAAAAATCAGCCAATCACACAATAACTATTTGACTCATGCATAACTTATAAACATATTTTTAATCTTTATAAATATTACCGTATTTTATTCACACATAAAAATATTACTGTCTTTAATATATATATTTTTTTTTTGAAACGGGAATAACTTCATATCAATATAGTAAAAAATATTAATTTTTAATATAAAAATATATTGGACCTGTTTATTATTTTGTATCGATTAAGGTTATTTTGTAAAAATTAAGAAATATAATAATTTTTTTATTCCAATAAACTAGTTGTGGGAATTTCTTACTATACCTCTTTTCCTTTTTATCTCTTAATAAATGTATGCATAAAATAATTAAATATTAAGAAATAAGTAAAACTATAATTAATAAAAAATAATTAATGTGATATTGAAATTTATGAACGACAGATAAGTCAAAACAAAATTTCTACTATCTATTAATTTTATTTTATCTATTAACTCAATAATATTAACACTGTGATAAGGAAAGACAATAAATAAATGTAATTAATGAAAAATATTTCTTGTTTATTATCGAATCTAGTCCGTACTTGTTTTTGTTAAGACTTTAGAGGCCACCGTGATTTAAAATCAATTGTACTGTATAAAATTAATTTTGTATAAATAAATGTGGGGTTGATTTTGATTTTTTTTTGTGTAATCAGATTTTTGATTTACATTATGAAAGAAAATATAAATCGTATAATCAAATTAAAATTTAATGTAAAAAAATCACATAATTTTTAAAAAAATGTAAATGTTTTTTAAGTGATTATATGATATTAAAGTTATGTTTGATAAAATTAGCTGAAAAATTAGTTTAAAAATAAAAGATTAGTAAAAAGTTGGAAAACTAGTTAAAAGTTGAAAGTTCAAAAATTAGTTTATTAAATTATAAACGTTGAGTAAAATTAACTGTTGAAATAATTGAAAAATGTAAAATAATATAAAATAATAAAATCATCATTTATTTAAAAAAAATAAATAGAAAATTGGATAAATATATTAAAGATAAAAATAAAAAATATAAAAAACTAGAATCTAACATTTTAAAAAATGTTACTTTAAGTAACATTTTAAAAAATGCTATAAAAGTTACTTAAAAAAGATTTCCTACAACATAACTGTTAAACAAGTTTTTTAGTTAGAAAAAAATATTACAAACTAACTTAAATATTTTATCAAACATAGTTTAAATCTTAACCGTTTATATTTAGTTATATGATTTAGATTTAATTCTCCCACTCATATAAGATATATTTATTTCATTGGATATATTATCGATGAAACTAATTTTGCGGCAGGTATAATTGATTTTGATAAAAGTGAATTTTTGAATTTAATAGACATGAATTACTATTAGTATATTACTAATTAGTATAATCACAAAATTTAAATTAGGATCTTATTTAAGGAATCGACAGAAGAATATTTTTTTAGGGAAATATTTTCCATTTATAATACTTGAATAAAAACTTAAAAAAAAAAGTAAAATCTGAGTACTTGAATGCGTTGGTTTTGGTGGTAAATGAGGAGACAGAAATTAGAGTGAGCTGTAAAGTGGGGAGAGAGATGAACGACAGCCAAATCCAAGTATGAATTGGGACAAACAGTTAGGAGTTCCAACCTCCCATCAGTCATAGCATGTCCAGAACCCTGACATCTATACATGCACCGCAGAATTTAATACACTCTAATAGTACTACTTTTTTTTTTTTTTTTTTTGTTAAAATTAATTAAAATACAATCACAATATATATATAAATTTAATTCCTTTATCTTCATGATTAATCGTCAGACATATCTTCTTTGTACTTGCACTCGAGATTGTAAGATTGTGTATCCTTTTTCGACCTTCTTAGTTGGACACTGCCCATTGATGCACTCGATATGAGCATCCTAATATCCTTCGAACGTAAGAGGATCGAGTCTTGGACAAGAACCAAAAAAAGACATTATGTATCTTGGGAATAACAACTCATGATTCGGGCCTGAGAATCTCGGGATAGCCATTACACCATTTGAGTAACCGTCCATGGAATATCACTACTAATTAATCAATATGATTAAGGGTATATAAACCTAACAATGAACCCTAAGACGATATATTGCACTGGCATACTTCAATGATTTTGGACTAGATCTCTTAATTACCTTCTAGACACGATCTAACTAGAGGAACAATTTTCATTTTAATTTCTCTACATATGCTTTGTTTTTATTTTAGTCCTTATTTCTATCTCTCCATCAGGATTATAAAATTATAAAGATACAAAATGGCCACTCCAACCTACCTATCAATTATTAACCAACCAAAGCCACATATTAATATCAGTAATTCAACATCAGTAGTAACACACTTCAGTTTCTAAAACCCATGCAGAAATTATCAGAAATTGAAAAGCATGAAACTTCCTACCTCTGTTGCAAGACAACTCGAGAGCAATAAGTCGAGAGCTCAGTCATCAACACATTACAAGCGCCAAGATTTTAACAAATTCTGTTACCCAAAGTCCATGCTCATTCCTCAAAACACCCCCACAGGTTGCTTTTAACCACAGATTTGGTTTAACAACCAGGTTCCAAACAGATTTAGCGTAAACATAATCCCTTAGAGATCAGCATTTTAATCTTTATTTTGCTGGACTTAGGATTGCATGTTTTTAATTCAGTTCCAGGCTCCGGCTTTTATATTCAGCAACAGATTTTAGCTGATGTAGCCTCGGTTCTTTTGTTGGGTTTTTAGTTCTTTGGGCTCTTAGCCCCTTTCATCCAACTAAAAAAGAACAATAAGGATAAAAATCAAAGAAAACAAATTGCAAGCTTCTAAGGTTGTTGAAATAACTTATAACTTAATAAAAACAAGTTGACTTATTAAGTCTAAGCTAGTCAAATAAATTATAAGTTAGTTTATTTGACATGTCTTTATAATATACTTATGTTTTTATTTTAGTTTCTTTTAATTTTTTTATATTCTATTTAACTTAATTAATTTCTTTTGTTTGCATTAGACCTTATCATTACTCAATTATTATCAACTGCTGAGGTGTAGAAGGCCACTTCATGACTTCCACACATTAGGACGTAATAAAGTGTTATTACTTAGTTTCTTTTAGTCTCTCTAAATATGTTTTGTTTTGTTTTATTTTAATCTTTGTCTCTTTAACTCTTTCCTTCCTCATTTTAATTTCTCATTATTATTATTATTATTATTATTATTATTATTATTATTATTATACAAAGATAAAATCATAAACTTGGTAAAAAAAGTAATATATGGAAGCAAAATCAATACAATAATTTATTTAATTATATATGATAGAATGTATTGAACGACATGCAATTGTTAAACATAACCACCAAAGCAATTAAACAATTAAGTGAATAAAAAATCATCATCCTAAAAGGTTCTTTATTAAACCATTTTAGTTAACAATTTAAACATTTTCATAATACAAGTATTAATTATGAGTCCCAATTTTGCTATCGCAATACACACAACGTATACTCTAAAAACACACACACATACAGCTCATTTTTTTTCTTCTTTTTGACAGAACACATAACACGCTTAATAGCATGGATTTTGGAATCTATAATATTAAATTTAAGACTTCATAAACAAGTTTGGATGACTAATGTCAAAATCAGACACACACACATATATATATATATAAATATATATTTAAAATAAAATATAATGAATTTGTAAATTATAAATCTAAGAGAATATAAGACATCAAATTGGAAAATAACTATGTCCAATTTTAAAACCCTAATCTATCAAAATCAACCTTAGGTCAAGCCAAATTAACATGCCAGGTTGATCCATGCTCACCTATAATGTGTTTACTAGAAATATATATATATATACTCCTTTTCAATTATCGGATTTATAAAAATTTTATTAATATTTATTTGTCGTCTATTGCAAAATTTAAGAAGCATTGATGGTATAGAATACATTTCATTTTTTTATACCAAATATAAGTTAAATATATATTTATGTAAAATATATATTAGAGATTATTGTAATGTTTGTAAAAATCCAATGCAGACTAGAAGTATTGAAATTTGAGAGAGACATACAAATACAACGACTACTCTACCAAAAGTATAAAAAAATCCTCATTAGAATTGAGAAGATCCCAATTTTCTTGATAGTTGTCGATTTGTCTGCTTACAAAGTGAACCCTCTTGTACGATGTGGTTGACTATTCATATAAATCAAGCCCCCACAATGTCATTTTTTCTTATGCAATTTCATTTGTCATGCTCATCAACTGAATAAGCCGAAATACACAGGGACCCATAACAAAATGGCCAACACAGTGTGCATGCACGCGACACCATAAAGTTGGTAAATTAAAAATGATGGTGTGAATAGTATCAGCTATAAAACACATGATGCTAAAAGCAATGTTGGAACATCCTATACATCAACTATTACAATTATTGTAAGAAATTGAGACAGCTGCTTCATAAGCCACTTCTCCGGTGACACGTTTGTGTCTGTTATTCAGATCACTCACGGCGGAGATTCAAATTGCCAATTGTCACAACAGCCTTGCCTTATGATCCCAGCAACTTCTTCCATCTTGCATATGCTAAAATAAGCAAGAAAAGCAATACGCAAGCTGCAGACGTGATCCAAACGAAGGGCCAAAATACTCCATCAATGTGATATAAATTACAAGGAATGTTCATACCAAATGCACCAGCAATCAAAGTTTCAATAGCAATAGCAAATGATGCAATAGTCAACGTCAACTGCAGCTGAATAAGTTCATTTCGGTGGTTATCAAGTTGGATGTTGACATAGTCTTCAGTGTCGTCAATATACTCCCTAACCTGCAAATCAGTCAAATTCTTACAATATTTGGCATTCCAGAAACAATAACCAAAATCAGCTGACTTTTCAACAACACAAATGCTCCCTAAAGCCCAACATCTTGGTCCATGAAACATAGACTAACTTCCTCCCCCCTCAACATTAACAATATAGACTTCCTACCATTTTGTTATAAACAAGAAATGAAAATAAACAGTAGGTTACAACCATTTGTTTTTAAATCAACAGGGCAGGCAATAATATATTTTGTAAATCCAGAATTGCAACAAACTTGGACAAATCTACCATTACCATTATCCTAGAGGGTGAGCTTAAATTAATTTATTGGAGCTTGGGAATTCTTAAGGATAAGCTCCCAATAGTGTCACATTGAAACTAGCAAACAATTGAGCTTCCCTCCATCCTCAAGACAAGAGAAAAGTAAAATAATGCAATATTATATCTCTGGTAAGTATCACAAGTCACAACTCACAACTAAGTTTATGTGGTTGAGTCACGTATGCAAATGAAATATATGAAATTTATCATCTAAAAGCACAAGTGTGTGATATAAATTAGATAGATGATAGAATCCAAGTAGAAAACGACAGTTTCATCCTTCAAAATTTGACAGACACATGATTTGACCAGAATATGGTTGTTAGAATACTTACAGATAATATTTTGTTACGCGTTCCATCCAACTGCATGAAATATGCATCAAGCAACATCTCCAAGTCCTCCACATTGTTATAATCCTCATAATGGCTGGTCACAAGACTTTCACTTCTGTTAGAACCAAGTCGGCGAACAGAACGTGAGGTATTAGGAAAGTTATTTGAGGTTGTGGCACCCAAATGAGCCTCCTCAAATTGTTGATTCTGCAACCACTTCCTCGTCAAATATAGTTGTGCCATATCTTCGTTGTCATCTAACAGATGTTCAATTTCATCTCGCACCTGTGAAAGAGGGTCATACACTTCTTAAGTATGATATCTCAAAGATGAAGGAATGCATCTCCACATACAAGATAAAACCGCCTGCAATAAATTTTCTATATATAGAAGAGTGAACAAAAACCTCAACTTAAGAGCATAATAAATGATTACTGAACAATGTAACAAAAGAAATTAAACAATTAAAGAGTTTGGCAAGAAATAGCCTTTCATTCTTTATTCAAAGACTGCAGAAATGGATGCAGATTGAAGTCCAATTACATGTTATTTCTCTGAAAAATCCTCAATCATCACAATGCACAATAACTAAAAGAATCTGTTGGCACTTTTATTAGCTGGCACATCTTATGGGCTATTAACTGGTGGCTTGGTCAGTCCAACAAACTACATTAATTAAAACGAAATTGGACTTGGTACATCTCTTTTCCCAAAGGTTAATCCTATTCTCAATTTCCAATTTCCACAGTCATCTGTAAGTAACGAAATAACTATCCACATCAACTTAGTTATAGCAACAATCAGAGGAAGAACCACATGGTACTTATGCAAAAACATACCTTCTGCACTCGTGCCAGCAACCGCGTAAGATTACTCTTCAAACTCCTCACATGTTCAAGATTCTTGGTGCTAACATTCCGAGCCAATTCATCCAACACAGGGTAAGCACCTCGCTCAAGGTCCGCCACATTCGAGTCCAGATAAGTACACACAGCCTCCAAAGCAATCTCCAGAACTTGAAACTCAAACGGAAGCTCTGACTGCAAACCATCAGCCGCCTCTGGCGTAGGCAACCATTGCCTGCCATTAGAGACCTGCATTTCGCCTTCCTGTTCGTCCACGCTGCCGAGAAGTTTAGGTTGACTTTTGCCAGGAAGCTGTTGCCTGAGTTGCTCAACAAAGGGAAGAACCTCCTGCCGAAGAGGATCAAGCAATAACACTTCTTCAGCAGTTACGATTGCCTTTATAAACTCCAAATTAACCACCATTGCTTTCTCTCTAGCTGCAATTTTTTATATATAAAAAGACACATTGTAATTCTATTCTTCATTCTTCATTATAATCATAATACCATCCAAGAAAAGAAAACACAGAACCACAGTCAAGTTACCAAAACAAACACAATTTAAGACACGTGATTCAATTCATTTAGAGAAACCCTAATTTTGAGAACACGATGAAATTGAAAAAGGAAAATAAAGGGGGAAATTGGAATACCGAGGATGTTGGAGGAGTGGGAGAAGACGGGGCCCAAGATTCTCAAGTCTCTAGCGGGAATCGCTGCGTGGCGGATGATGGCGTTCTTCTCCAACTCCACCAGTTCTGACCGGCCAGATCGGTCAAACCTCATCCACAAGCGGGCGCCGCCGGTCTTCTTCTTCGCCTTCGTCAAGGCGCAGCTGCCGGCGGCGGCGGCGATAGGACGGTTGTTGTTGTCGTCGGGTGAGGTTGCGATTCCGGCCGCATAGGGAGGCTGCGGCGGAGACGGAGGAGGAGGCGGGGCGGGGTTCTTCTTGGGTCGGCGGCGAGAGGTGGAGCGCCGGAAGAAGGGACCCTTTCCCATTGGGATTGAGAATAATAATTGATAAATAAAATTATTATTGTTATTAAATGATTAAATTGAATAATAATAATAATAATAATAGAAGAGTGAAGATTGTTGTTGTTGTTATTCTCCTTCACCTTCACCTTCTCTGCTTTTGATCCTCCATAAAGAGACACTCCTCTGCCGCATACTCCCTATTTGTGTTTATGTTGAGGACGAATAACGAATAACGAATAACGAATAACGCTTTAATTATTGACCGGATCAAAACAAATCCAAAAGTCAATGGCCAGGAAATAAAAAAGTTTCTTATTTCTTATTAGTAACTGCATCTTTATCACCCAATTATCTTACATACGTTAGAAAACAACCGTTTTTATATTAAATTTCTTACAAAATTTATCGTTTAATATCACTTTTTGTTTATTATATTTTGTATTATATTTTACAAATATTTTATTTTGTAATATTAAGTTTTAAATATTTTATTTTATTTTTTATATTTTCAAAACGTATCATTTTTTGTTTTTATTTTTATTTTTTGTTAATGACATTAAACAATTTAAAAGTTTAAAGTTAACAAAATAATAATGTTTTTAACAAAAAATTGAAAAAGAATCAAAATGATGTATTTTAAAAACATAAAAATACCATAATTAAACTTTTAAAATTTAATATACAAAAATAAAATAATTATGAAACATATGGACCAAAAGTGACTTTAAATATAAATTTATCAAGTTATTATGTATGATTCATATATTAAATTTTATAATATTTATATTAAAAATAATACTAATAATGATTTATGATTGATACCAAAATAATTATATGATGACAAAATAAAATATTTTTTTTACTATTTATCCTCAGAATATTCTGGTCTTATATTGGTAATTATTTTTAATATTTTTAAAATAAAATTAAAAAAAAAAAGAGAGGATATGTTGATTACATAAAAAAAAGTGGGACATTTCCCATAAATAATTGAGTGTGAGAGTGAAATGAATAGAAAAATTTATATTTGGTTAGGGAAGAAATCTAGACATTTTGAAATAAATGGAAAAAGAACCTACTTCCATTAAATAATTTATTAGATAATTAAAAACAGAAAAATATTGAGAACTATTCAAAACTTACAAGAATCACAATAAAAAAATCATTATGATACTACATCTATGTTAGTATTTTAGTGCCACGCCTGTATTTTAATTAAATATTAAATAATTAAAGTTATACAATTAAAATAGTGGATGGACTAAATTTATAATAAAAAATAACTTTTAAAAATAAAAATAATAAAAGACTAAAATGTATTTAACAAAAAAATTTAAAAATATATTATGAGTATTATTTTTCTTTAAGAGAATTACATCTTTATGACTGTCACAAATAGTAATTGTTTGTCATGTCATTATGGTCACACTAATGAAATTAACAAATAAGAACTACTAAAGTTATATTTTCAAGAGTTCAAGAATTAAATTCATTAGTTTAAAAGCATAGAAATTAAGATATTTTTTGACTAAAAAATATACAAGAACTAAAAACACAAATTTTCTTAGTTTGAATAGGATTGTTTTTTACATTTACGGGACACAAAATTTATTTTTTGAACAACTTTTTCTACCTTAAGAAAATTTCTCAAGTTTTGTTTAATGTTTTCAAAGTTTTCACTTACTTTAATGGGTTGTTAAACTCCTTAATCAATCTTAGACAACTAATCTTCCACGTTTCTATTTTCTTCTTTTACCTTTCTTTAAAGTCTTGATCACATTTTTAGTTGAATTGACATGTAGCAATTTCAAATATGCAATATGCTTTTAGTTCACAATCTGATTAAGATTTTAGTCAAGAAAAGGAATTACTCGATTTGACCATTATATGACATGCGTGGTGACGTAGAAGTGTGGTGTAATTATGGGTTAAAAAGGGGTCAAAGTTCCAAAAGTAATGTCAGAGTTTTAGGATCAAATGTCCTAAGAAATTTATATAGAGTTCAAAATAAAAAAATAACTTAAAAAATATATCCTTCTAGAATTAATTAAAATTTAGTAGAAAAATTAAGAATATTAATAAATTATGTTTTTTCCTTTATAATAAAGATAGTGTATATATATTTATCATGTTTATGTCATTAATTTAGAAATATATTAATTAGTGATATTAGAATTTATCTTATTTTTTCTTATGTCATTATCTTTCCTTTTATTTAGGTATTTATATCATATTGTTAGGAATCTAGTAGTATTAGGATTTTTCTTTTCTTTTCTTATATATTCGTATCAAAGACTTATATAGGTGAAGATTAGTATTATTAAATGCAAATGTGAGAATTTTCTCAATCTCTCGACCTCTCGGCATTGAATTAGAGTTATTGTACCTTTACCTCATCCTTGATATTCTTACGAATCAAGGAGTGGTCCCTTTTGTTTTATTATTGACAATGTTTTATATTTATTAAAACAATATACAACAGGAACTACTATTCTAAATTATGACTCTTGAGTTTTGGTAAAATGATGATTGAGGTGAGGGAAGAATCAAATAATTTGGGGGGGGGGGGGGGGGGGATATATAAAAAAAAAATTAAATAACGGTGACTGATATATATATATATATATATATATTTTAAAAATAAAAAATGGAGGATCTTAAATAAACATTTAAGTTACTCATAAAAAAAAATAAACATTTAAGCTAACATCTATGATGCTTAAATTAACATCATAGTATAGATTGAAAAATGGTGTAATTAGATTAGAATATTTTAATTTCATAATAATTAATTAACGCGCTGTCGTGCATATATATTCACCGTTTTTTCTGAAATGATATATCCACCTTTTTTAAAGATATATCCACCTTTCTATTCTATTACACTAAATTTAATACATTACAATGCTCTTAAACAAACTTTATTCTCATCAGTTTAAATCTCTTATTATATACAATGATATTTTTTTTGGTAAATACATACAATGAATTCTAATATCTAATCTTTTATATCTACAATTCCAGTTTAAATTTTGTAATTATTTTGTAATTCAAATACATAACTTCATATGATATATACCTGAGTCGTGTAGCACAATTACTAAGTTTATCTAAATTTTATTACCAAAAATGTAACATTACCAAAAATTTGTCAAAATTCAAATTAGGCTAAAATATTTTTTATTTATAATAAATATTGCAATTTTGTATTTATTTCTTAATAAAAAATTTCTTTGCATGGAATCCATAATTTAAATTTATCTATATTTAAATTATTCACAATTACTAAGTTTATCTAAATTTTATTACAAAAAAGTAACATTAATTACCAAAAAGTTTTTCTTTGTTTTATCAGGAAGTAAAAACAATTTTTTATATATTAAGAAACAAACATTAAATTCAAGTATTTATTAGAAATCACAAAAATATTTTAACCTTTAAATTATTTGATATTAATATATTTGATTACTTTGTAAACACAAATAGATAACTCTATGTATGTGCGTATGTGCAGCGGAATAATAAACTTACAATATAAGAAACAAACTTTATACCCACCAATTTTATCTCCAGAAATTTAATGTTTATTTAACTTATTTTTAATCTTCTTTCTTTACATCACTAAAATAAATTAAACCAAAAAAAAATCACTAAAATACTAAACTCTTAAATTGTGTTAAAATAAAAACAATAACAAATTATTTTTTTAGAACAAAAACAATAATAAATTCTAATACTTAGTAGTTGTTTTTTTCTTAATCATAGATATTCTCTTTGGGAGATAATTGTATTGAATCTTGCAGGATCATTATGAAATTTTTTTTATTGTAACATAGTTGTATATTTAAGACTTGAATTTGAAATTTTTGATAAAGCTGAAACAATAATTAAAATGTCGGATACGTGATAGTCAAATCCTTTATTTGATTAGTTATGATTTTAAGCTTATTACTCATACTAAAAATTTAATTATAATATTTTTACTTTTAACTCAAAGTTCAAGAGAGTTTAATAATATTAATTCAAGTATATCACGTTCATCCCTCTTGTAATAAAAATTAGTTTCAGTAGCCGTGCGCATACGCATGGGACGATTCCGCTTTGTTCCGCCTTGCTATGCTAAATTTGTATAAAATATTGTTAATGTTTAATGATTAAGAATTATTGTATAAGCAAACTTAAAAATTAAAAGTAAAAGATAAATTGCTAAATGTATCCGCTAATAATAAATTAAGGACTCAACTAAGAAATGGAGAGTGTTTCACTGCAGTGTTTGAGGGATGGAATCAATAAGGACATGTATCACACCAAATTTAACTATTAAGATTTAAGGTAAATGGATTAACAGTAGATGAGTTGATATAGTGAGTTAATAATAACTTACTCTAATAAAGCAAGCATGAAAATGCATTGTTACATGTCCAGAATGCAAATTCTTATAATAAAAAAGACTTGGATGATTTAGCAAAGCTTGTTGAATGCCTATTGAGTACTCGAATAGACAACTCACAAAGACACTAAATATAAGATTTGGTGTACTTTTTTATTCATTAATTATTTTTATATATTATTCTTTGGTGTATTGATTTCATTTAGTTAAAGTCCAAAACATAGTTAGGTTATTTGTTAAAGAAAATTAATATACACCACCTATTTTTTTTTTCACAAAATGAATCTATTATTCTGAATTGGCCTTAATAATTAATTTTATCTAGAAAAGTCTTTTGTAATTGTTTACAACAGGTTGAAGTTAAATCTCATTCCCATACCATCTAAAGCCAGACGAAAAAATTATTAATTTTAAAAAATAATGCTTCTTTGTTATGTTGCAGGATTATGGTGCCGGGCAAATTAGGATTAATTACTTGAGAGGAAGGCTGGGACAAAGCTTTCAAGAATGCTTCTGAGGGAAGAAATTGATGAGAACTCAACAGTTTACATTGATGTTGGTGCTAATAAGAAGAACGAGCTAGTTTACAGGGAGGAAAACAATGGAGGAGTGTTAATGCACGTGGCAGTAAAGAAGATGAAGATTGAGCACATTGATGATGATAGAGATGGTGAAATGGAAGGATGAGTTCAGTGATCGGGTGAAGAAAATGAGGGTGATTGAAGGAAATTTTACTTTTATTGTTACTGTTGTTATATAAAATGACCAATTAAAAATCAACATAGCTACATAATAGAAAAACTTTTGGTACGAATCCTTACGTATTAACGTGATAGTATTTTATTGGATACATACTAAGAATAAAAGAAATCAAGAAATTTGAAATAAATCATGCAAAATCCTTTTGTTGAGTTTGTGTATAAAGATTTAATCATTTTTTGACGCATTTCACATTTCCCTCTTGTTGAACTACGTTCTATTTTTAAAATTAAGTAAATTTAAACCTATCTATTATTCTTCCACCTTTTTTTTTTTATACAATCTATTTTACTTCCACCTAAAACACCTACGTACTGTTTAGGAATTTACAAATGATTAAACATTTAACAATTAAAATTTAGTAGAAACATGAAAAATTTGAAAAAAAATTATTATAAAATTAGTATTAAAGAAGGAGAATTGAGTTATTTATTTTAAGTAAAACTTGTTGAATTTAGGAAAAACCAAACAATTTAATTGATTTCAATATTTTAAATAAAAATATAATAAGGTTTTTAAATAAAATGAACAGACCAACTTTGCTTAATTTTAAAAAAAGAAAAACTTTATTTAACTTGAAAAACCTTAGAGAAACAAAACCATAGATAATCCAAACTAAAGGAAACAAATATAAAATTAACTCAAATTTATTTAAGAGAAAAATGTTAGCAACACACTCCTCTTATAAGATAATTCCTTGGTTAAAAGAAACATGTTGAAAAATTTCTCATTCATGTAAAATAACATTGAATTCTGAACATTAGATAGGAATCGCGACAAAGATTTAAATCCTAACTTAACAGCTTCAAATTCTTCAAATTGAATGAAAATCATATCTAGGTTACAGCATAGGGGACAGAAATACAAGAACCGTATGCTATGCATAATCAATGATTTCATGTATTATGCAGCAAGAATATCTTAAGTTCCCAACTCTTTTTCCATTATGCATCTTCATCCCGTATATTAAAAAGCCACCAAAGTAGCAACTAAATTAAAATTGCTACACGTGAAAAGGAAAAACCATGATCCAAAAAATACATTTCATGCATCAACTGAATCTACTGCTCTGGTTACCCTTGGCATTATATATGCGCATATGCAACCACATTATAAATGTTACTCTCAATGCACCAGCCAACCAAGTACGTCAAAAGCAGACTCAATTAGGAAATTAGAGCACTCATGCAGAATGTGACCACATCATCTATATTTTCCAAGCTCCATCTTCCTCTTGATTGTTCTCTGACCATAATATATCTATTATTCCCGCAATGGTAAATATAACTGTGCAGGAAGGCTGGAATCCATTTTTAATCAGTTGCGTGAGACAAAAACTTACATGTCCCTAATGTACAGACAAGTCGATCGATTATGAATAGCAAAAGCACCCGATACATCTAGTTCATACTAGCTACAAATTTAAATTATACTACTTTCATTTAGAGCTTAATTTTGATACATTGTCAGTCTAAAAATTTTTACATGACAATTAGGGATAGATATTAATTATATCCAGACTCTATGGGTACCCGCTCAATGGGAATGGATCAAGGTCTGGGTATTTACAGCAAAATTTAATGGAATGGATGCAGGAACGAGTACTATTAGTCTAGTACCCACACTCCGCACCTATATATATATATATATATATATATATATATATATATATCAAATACAGAAATTTACATACCAAAGGTAATTTTAAGTCTATAAATCGGCTTTACCATTATTACCAATTTTTTGAGCTGCAATTCTTAGCAGCTATATCAGTAGGCGAATATTCTAAGACTTCCTTTGGTTAATCAGGTGGTTAGTGCATCCGGAAGTGAATTTGGTGATCCAAGAATTTTGCCACCAACATCAGGAAAGGATTCATAATCATCAAGTGCACTGACTTTTCCATCCCTGCTGATCTTAACTGGATATTGCATCAAGTGTCCCCTCATCCGATTCTCTTCCTCAGACACATATATGTCCCAGTTTCGTTTGGCAATTTTATTGACATGTCTGACACATTCCAGGTTGTGAGGTTCAGCAAAACAGTGATCAAGACTACCAAGGTGCTCAGCCCACAGTGACATTCTGTATCCATACACCTACACCAACACAATCTTTGAGGGAATTGCCAATTACTGAGAAAAGAAAAGATGAAATTACATAACCAAGATCTATTCACAGATCTGAGTTTATGCTACGAGTCCACTAGTATGAGAGGGTGTCATCAATTATGCTTACAATGATTTTATTCTGATAAAATAGCATACATAATTTATCCAAAAGATATAAACTATTTAATGGTGGGTTGGCTCTCTGATAAAATAGCATACATAATTTATCCAAAAGATATAAACTATTTAATGGTGGGTTGGCTCTATAACACTTTGGGCTGATACAAAGATTGGAACCTTAAGATTATACTTTCACACACACACATAAATATTTAGTTAATTAACTTTTTTTTGGTAGTGTCTAATTATTTCGTGTGTTTGCAATATGTGCTATATATATATATATGTATATACTTTTATCTTAGATTAATATGCTCATTTCCTATCTAGTACAACTATTCTAGCTCATTAACAAACGTAGCTGGAGCTTCAAACCTGGCCACGTGGATGAGCATTCTTTTCTGTCCATGTATATTTTGGTTGATAGGCACCCATAGCTATTTCTGTGTCTCTTGAACCATCTAAGGATCTCTGGTTAATATTTGCTGATCCAATAATTACGTATTCGTCATCAACTACCATTCCTTTGGCATGAACATAAATCATAAAACGTCTGAATTTTTTAACTGATACCTGATTATAGAAAGGGAAAAAATAACAATAAGATCATAAACTATCACCACAAATAGAAAAAGTCTGCAAATGGAACTGCATGCACCAACTGATTACTTCTCAAATGTAAATATGTAATGACCATTATATAATGCTGACAAACTTTTATAATTTATTCAAAACTAAGTAAATATTCATTTGGTAGATAATCCAGATCATTTGTCACTAGGCATATCTTTCATTGACAAAACTAATACAAACTTAAGGAATATCTGTGTGAAATGTTGAAAATGATAAAATCAGAAGGAAATATTTTCTTTTATTTCTGCCTTTTTGAAGTTGTATTTTCCATCTAAGGAATTTGATCCAGAAGACCAATAAACATTTTATAAATTTAACTTACTCTAAGCTTGCAATCTTGATTATGTTTAAGTTAACTTTTATACTAATAAGTCACACAGATATAAATATGAAGGCCGGGACTTTAATCTCCACCAACTTTATTCCTGCTAGACGAGAAGGAGCCATGTTGCTCATTACTCATCACACATGTATGAAACTTGCTTTGGCTAAAATAAAAACCATTTATAAGTAAGAATCTCACATTATTTTATGCCAATTTTCTTCACTGCTATGTTTATATGCACTTAACCCTCCCAGACATGTGATTTCCAGGACTTGTTAAGGATTCATCAAGATTTGGTGCTTGGAATTTAAACTTCGACTATGTTGTAATTTCTATATATTTAGTGCTTTGTCCAATAGTAGGTGGGTAATGAATGGGTAAGACAGACCACCCATCATTCAATCATGCACTATGGGGAGATTTTAATATATACTTACATGTAGCCAGACATGAGACACCTTGACCATTGTAATGCTTACAATTGATTAGTTTGAATTAGCTCAAGAGAAAACCCTAGGGATACTCATAGCTCCATGCATTAATACACAATCCAATTACAAATTAGGGATATACTCAATCCTTGGGATTGGTTGAGTTATTTTCAGAAAGAATCATATATAAACAAAGGAGAGGAATAGACAATACTCAATCCTGAGTGTTAAAAAGGTTAGGGTAGATATAGGAGAAATTATTAGGTGATAATTCAAATATTTACTATTAGGTAATCCCAGACCAACACTTTATTATTATTTAACGGCTACAAGATCTACAATTCCGTAAGCTTGGGCTTTTGCTAGCGACATAAAAAATCCTTTTCCATGTCTTAGGATATAAGACATAAATGTTTAGCATAAACCCCAAAATAATCTAAATAATCTTTCATTAAAAGCATTCAAAAGTAACAAAGTGCCAATACCCCAAGAGAGAACTCCAAATATCTATATGATCAATATAAAAGGGTGGTAGTTTAGTTTAGCCTAATTACAAACTCTCAAGGACCCTAACTGATAACTAGTCTTGACAGTGTCCTATTGAGGCAATGATTATTATAATTATTTCCTAAAGAGAAGAAATGGCATTAAAAGACCCTATGTGGTGGTGAGTGGTGACTTGAGAGTCCATCAGTAATTGGTTTCTCAGTACAAAGCACGTAAGAAACGTGTCAAACTTCTCCGGCACTTCCTGCCACGTGTTCCCGCCAAGAAAAAACCTAACCTCCTGAACAACCACCAGCGCCTTTGTTGAGGTAACCGAGCAAGTCGCGGTCCCTCATTTGCAGGGTCACAAGCTCCCCGACATCGTCGTAAAAGCGTCGCAAGTTGGAGTGGAAGCATCGGACTTGGTTCCAGACATCGAAGCACGTTCTATAAGAACGAAAGTGAACCAATAAATTAGGATCAATTGAATGCCACAAGAGAAGAACGAGTTGGTGATCTATTCTCATCCATTGGTTCTTTTCGTTCTCGGGGATTTCGCTGGGTTTCTTCATTAAATGGTCGTGGAGACCTTGGTCTTTGAACCACAAGTTGACGTAGCCTTCCCATGACAAGTGGTTTTTGCCGTTGAATTTCTCGGGGGTTGGGGTGGCGTTGGCGGAAAATTCAAACGACGTAGTATGGTTGCTGGAGGATAGTTCTGGAGGATCGGATGTAAAAGCCATTCGAAATTAATTTTATTTATTTATTTGTGATAATCAAAGTCTAACCAACTATGTCAGAACCCTCACCGTTATTTAAGAAAAAACTGAAACCTATTTGCACGACGATTCAAATCTATACAATAAAAATACACACTATATAATTTGAATGAACACACTTTTTCAACAATATACTTTCAATATTTTCCTTTTCTTTTTTTAATCCTATAATTACCCATACAAATCTTTTTCAATCATTTCAAAATATTATTAGTATACTTTTATTTTTTATTTACATGTTCGATCCTTTTAATTAATAAATATATTTTTTATAATGTACGAAACATTAAGCCAAAAAATTATAAACAGAAGAGACAGGCAATAGTGCGTCCAAAGCGATCCCAATCCATTACATCCAAATCATCCTCCAATCTGAACCAGCGTCGCCACCTCCGTCGTCGAGCCACCGACGGACTCCGACCGCGCCGTCGCCTTCGTCTACTACTCCCCCTCCGCGCCGTCTGCTTCACCTACGACGATTGTCCCGTCGTTCGATCCATCCTCCGCAGCTTCTTCGTCACCAAGGACGAGCGCGACCGTGAAGAGCTGCAGCACATCCTCGGCTGCCGGGTGAAGCAACAACGCAACCAAACGCACAGGATCTAAGTTTATTTGTTCAGATCTGAGTTTCTTTGTTTTTGATCTAAGCTTTTCTCCCACGCACATTGCCATTTGAACTTCAACTGCTCATACTTTCGCAACCTTTGTGACTCTGTTTTGTGCTCATTGTTGTTCTTGTGTTCATAGCTGTTGGTGGGTATAGGGGGTTAGGGTTGCAAAAGCGGAATTGGTGAAGGTGGCTGTGGTGCGTGCCCGCGACGGTGGGTAAGGGGGTTAGGATGGTTGTTGGTGTTTAGGAAAGGAAAAAGGTCAGAGATTAGGATTTTTTTTAAAAAAATAAAATAAAGATAGTGATGATTAAAAATTGTTACTGTATTAAATTAATTATTTTAAAATTTAAAATACTAATGGAATTAAATGTTTTAAATGAAAAACTGAAAAAAGTATAAAACAATATAAATTTTAAAAACATAAAAGATAAAAATGAAAAATTTTAAATTTAATGGATCATTAAGTCTATTTTCGAGTTGTACCCTTTGAGAAAATTTCTTACGCTGTAATAACTAATAAATTATAAGTTGTTGCAGGATTTTTTCTGCATTATGACCCTAAGCCATAGTACACAAGGTAAAGCAGGCACAACCTATTATCGAAGTTGTTATCAATTTGTAGAATTCAAATGTTGCAATAACTATTCTGATGAATGATGAAAGCATTATTGTGACAAGAATTAACTGCTTGTGTTTTCATAATGAGCACGTCAAGAATTCTAAGTGCTGTTCAATAAGTATTTCAAACTGCATGCAATGCCTTATTTTGGATATGAAAACACAAGGGTAGTTAAGTTTAGCATACCAAAGCGCGGTTTTCAGATGGATTTGGTGTTGGTGAAATATTTGTGGATTGTGGTTCTCTCTTTCCAAGGCAGTAAAAATTGAGATAATCTTGTGGATGATACTGATAAGAGAGACCTGCTTTTTCAAGGGCATCAGCTACAATCTGGTACATCATAGACATTGTCTGTCCCTACAGTCATCCAAATTTCAAATACAAGGGTTGTGATAAGTACACTTCAATCATATTTGTTATGCCAAAGAATAAACGAAAAACGCAGAGATAAAAAGAAAATAATACATATATTATTGTGGTTCAGCTAATGTGACCTACATCACAGACAATGAGTCTCAAACATTGAAACAATGAACATCCCTATTTTTACTCTAACTTGCAACTCGATAAATCCATTTACATTCTAAGGAAGTACATAAAAAACAGGCCTCAATATTCAGGACAACTAGTTAACAAAATTCCAGGCCTCTCAACGATATTCATAAATTTGTGTCACTTATGTTATGTACATCTATTAAATATTGGGAATATCAAACCCCAGATTCATCCTTCCCCTTATGGTTTGTGAGTTCATTTTCTTCAACCAATTGAAGGTGAAAGAAAAAAATAAGTCTATGCCAATATATAAATTGAACGAAAAAATGATTTAGGATGGCAGTAGAACAGTTTGAAGGATTTTTTTTTTTTTTTTTGGGTACATAGTAGAATTTTAATGACAATAAGTCTGTTGCATGTGACCAGTTTGCAGTGATTGTGGATTATTAGAACATTTTCATTAACCACATTGCACTCATTTCCCTCAAAGAAAATCCATTACCAGGTAATAATGTATAAGTTTGTGGAAGAAACACGTTTTACCAAACTGACTTCCTAATTTAGACAGACTCACATGAAAAGTACTGAAAATGTTCATCTGCAAATTTTAACAAGGGAATATACAGAATAGATATTGGTCTGACCTGCCAGAACAATATTTCTTGAACAGCAGCACTTGTTGGAACACCCTCTGGCCACATTGGTATAACTATATATACACAAAAACGTTCATTTGCACCGATCTTACCAGCAATTTTCAAAGCCAACTCCATGGGAACCAAGTGGTTTGCACCTGTTAAGATACGAAATAAAAACCTTACACTTACAGTGTATTTGTAAAACCTACAGCAATGTGTACCTCACAAATCGACTTAATATTCAAATGCTACTGAAACTTAGGATCAGGAGAGTGATATAGTTCCCTTAAATGTTAGCAAGAAATATGAATTTGTATAATGTATGCAGGCATTTGAAAACAATATTACAAAAAGAAAAAAAATAAAGCAATAATAAGCCCTTCAAACACCTTTTGGTGCACACGATATTTACCTAATAAACTCTTAAGATAAGAAATCTAACATGGAAATGAATGCAAGGTTGTAAACTTATGTCTTTATCTCCTCCTTTTATCTCGCACATGAACCATAGACTATATTGACTTTTACTGAAAAAAACAAGTGTATCCTTCTTTCAATTTTCAACTTCCTCTCTTAACATCCAAAACTCCCTCTAATGCCAAGTCTTTTTATCTTGGATAGTGACACTTAACAGGATTAATATGCGAATGATATGTTGTATATTCATGCGCCTCCCACTAACCTGTCATGTTTGTTCCTTCATAGATACACAATTATATCTTCTGGGTCTGAGACATATATATATAGGTACATTACCTAAACGCCAGAATTTTGATTTTGTAACAACGCAAAAACTAGCAAATGCCTTATAAAGTTGAAGATATTGAAAAATTAAGTTTATCTACCTGCATTGTTTTTATATGAAGGCCAATGATAGGAGGAGCCCAAAAAATACTGATTCTCAATATATACAAAGTGCTCAGCGGATCTTATTGCTCTCACATAAGCAGTATGGACGCTTTGATCTACTTTCAAATTTTTTCCACAAAAAAGATTCTGAAACAAATTAATATTAAAAGTTAAGTACTAATTTATCTCAATATAACTTGAAACCACACCCCAATGTGAAGGTAATGAAAATAACAAGAACTCAGTATAAAGGGGCATCACGTATAACTTTTTTCTCACCTGAGCCTTAGCTTTGTCAACATCCTTAGGAAATCCCTTCACGGATCCTGAATCTATGGACCTAAATATCTGTATTAAATGTAAATTCTAGTTCATAATCTTTACTTGATTTTATCAGGGGCACGTGTACATCACAGATTCTATCAACATATTTCCATACCTGCACATTCCAACTCTCAGGATCATTTTCATCGGTTACATGAACAGATTTATCGCCGTTGGAACAAGGAGAAGGTTTGACAATCCATGAAATCCGGTCTAGCCTTAGCAAAGCATCATCATGCCAATTTGTCACCTTTTTGAGCCTGAAGTCGCGCCATTTTTTGGCCTTCCTCCATCTTTGTTCAAAATTGGTCAATATATCATATGCTGCTGGACCTTCAATTTTGCAATGTAAGTCATGCCATGGCTGCCTTGGTGCACACGAATTTGAATGTAACTGTTTCATATAGCACACAGTTTCAGCAAATTCCCTTATGTTATTTTTTCCTCCTTTATTTGGTGCTGATGTGTGCATTTGTTTTCCTTCTCACTTTCACCCATCCAAACCGTGAATATCAAACCGTAGCATATACTATGTGTATAGAACATAAACATTGACATAATTGATTTTACAATGACATATGCACACTCTCATAAGGCAAAATCACCATATAAGGCAACATTGAAGACCAACAGATAATCTAGCAAATGAAGTTTATCAAAATTAACAGACAAAGAAGAAGATTTTGGAAAACTCAAGCAAAATCAGAAATAAAAATTTGGTTTTGTTTAGAGCACAGCATCATTCTTTAATCTATTTACCAACCCCACCCCAGTAGTAAGGCTCTCGCTTGTTGTTATTATTGTTGACAAAAATCAGCACACAGAAAAAGCCAGAAGTTGGTATTATTATCTTTATCCCACAGTATGCACATAAAGATATGTTTTATAAAATTCCCTAGTAGCATAATAAAAGAGAAGGCATGCTATGTTCTTGTGAATTCTTCAATGTTTACAATAAACACTTACTTGAAATGTAGGATTATGAAAATCATTATGAAAGACTGTATCTAGATCACGAAAAAGCCGATGCTCAGGTGTATCATATCTACCATCACATAGATCCAAACCACCAATGAAAGCTGTTATTTTCCGATTATTCCCAGAACCTAGACTGTCTACAAGAACACATTTCTGGTGATGCGTAAAGAGGGTTCCCACAACCTGGACCAAATGATTCAATCAAATTAGTATTGTTTTGAGTTATAGCTAAAGTATATGACTTCTACTAAATGCAAGTCTTCCAGTGAAGAAATAATGACATTGATGGTGACATGAAATAGCTAGTATCTTTATCCAACAAAATTCTAAACTCAAATGCAAGAACTCCATGCCTGTTGCTTGAAAATACTGAGCTTATTGCTTGCATAGCGTGGAGATAGCACACAATGAACAGTAGAATGTTTGAAAAACTTCTTAGTTTCTTCATCATGAGTCTGCATGACACCGTCCTGCAATCAAGAAAATCAAATATTATAATGTACATTAATATTAAATCTTAGTGACACAGGAGTAAGTACAAAGTTTTTATGCAACCATATCTACATTACAATAATCCATGAAGGAAATATCTGCTAAAACTTATATTTTAGGAATCTTAAAAGCCTAGCATCTCATTACTGAATGTTAATGGTGCATATACAAGATAGTCTAAGCAAATCCACCCCCATAAAGAAGATACATCACCACTATCTTTTACTTCAGAACCCACCCAATTTTATCCTAAATAGGACTTTTACTTTGTATTACTTTATGGTATGAAAGTAATATCAATAATTCAGGACAAATAAAAAACTAACTTCCCTAGAATTGATGAGGAAGTCAATAGACATCATGTTTATTTTTCTGATTAGGGTAATGAGAATTACTGTTTTCAAAAGAAACTTGTCATGTGAAGTTCTGTCATCCCAAATCAGCATAACCACTCGGAGCCCTTCTTGTGACTTGTACTTCAACAGCTCTCCAAGTGAAAGCTCTCCCCCAGAAGGCAATGGTTTTGTTGCCTCTCTGACAAGCCTCACTGGGTGGTAAACTGACCATCCTATAATGTATATCAGGTGATGAGCTTCCAAAATTGCATGGCATATGTCCTCCCAACATTTATTATGCTGAAACACTTTTCCACCCTCAAGTCGAATTTCAGGTAGCATACCATCAGGTAAATGTGCATCTTGATATAGAGTCACACTCCCTCCTTTCCTGAGAGGGAAATATGTTTTAGGAACTCCTAATGCTTTTCCATCCCCACTACTAATACTTTCTGAACGGTTCACTCCAATTTGCCTATACTGAACAGAAATATGCAATTCAGGATAAGGTTTTAAGCAGTTTCCATACTGACCAATGATGGGAAACCAATCATTAACAGTATTTCCTGCAATTATCTTCTGAACAGGTATCTCCACCACTCCAATGAGTTCAGCCCCAAGAATATCATTGTCCTTCACGAGGAACTCAAGTTTTTGAGCAGGGTGAGCAACAGGCACAATAAATTGCTCATCCCACAAAGGGTTCTCACAGTTAGCAATCACTCTAGTCTGAGCTATGGTAGCCCCAGCAATGCATACAGAAACATAAGGGTCACTAGTTATCATCTTGTCTTTTCCAGAGTGTGTCTTTAGTCCTTTTATAAATGGAGGGTGGCACATGTTGCCCATAGTGATGCATTTTCTAACTGTTTCCGTGGATAAATCTAAATTTGGAAGAGACTTGGCTTCTATTATCAACAGATCCAAGTCACCATGTAAAAAAACCGGTCCATTAAGGCCTTCATGCTCCCTGTTTGGAGAGCTTTGGGAAATACCACCATGACAATCCATTTCAACCTGAGAACTCAAAAAAGATGCATGTTTTCTAAATTAGAACACTTTGTTTTCAGGTGCTAAAATCCAAATTCTAGATGCAAAAAGCATTATGGAAATGGTTTTAAAAAAATATAACATGCATGTTGATCACCTTATGATCCTTTCGGTTATTTCACATCATCATCTTTTGGTTGTAAGGAAACCATGCCTCTTCAACAAATTCTCAGAGGTTCCAGTATCTTTGACAAAGAGAGGAGAAGAAGCCAATGATAAGAAGTTAAAAAAGGGAAAAGAAAAGAAAAGAAAAGAAATTTTTGTGTATATGGATTCATGTAACAATGTTGCAGTTCAGAGCATGGTCCAACACCACGTCCACAAGAAGCAGGAGAGAGGTTTCTTAGGCCGAAAATGGTGGCAAATCTCGTGGAATAAGAAGTTTGGAACCCATCTCTTTCTTGGTTTTTCATTTCCTGAATTGGTATATTCCAAACGAAATCCATGCATGGGAGAACAAAATTATAAACAAATATAAAAAGAAAGAAATTGGAGAGGTGGAAGCTGATGGAGAGACCGAGAGATTGGATACATTTTGCATGGAACCAAGGAACTTCGTGCTCTCTTCTAGTTCCCCTCTCTCTCTCCTATGCACATAGAAATGTTTAATAAAAGGAAAA
Source organism: Glycine tomentella (assembly GCA_007407185.1). NCBI lineage: Eukaryota > Viridiplantae > Streptophyta > Magnoliopsida > Fabales > Fabaceae > Glycine > Glycine tomentella. The sequence goes on along the minus strand of PYAF01000205.1, from coordinate 3,456,817 downwards.
AGATTAATCTATGTTTATCATCATGACCTTTTTTCACATTTATGTTTTTTCTCCTTAAACTTTTTAAGGACGGTTAACATCTCAATTTTTCTTCCATTATATTTTTAGTCATTTTTATCTATTTTATTATTATTTTAAATAACTTATCACATTTATCAACTTACTTTCTTTCTTCCCATCTCTCTCTTGTTCTTCCATGTCCATTTCTTTTATTTTGACCATCATAATTTTCAGTCTTTTCCTTCTGTTTTGATTTTAAATCCTTAATTTATTTTAATCTTTGCTATCAAGTAATAACAATATTAAATGATGATTTAACGACATTGATAACTTATTAACTTATCATGTTATGACAAATAGTCACACAAGTTTATTTTAAAAAAAATCTGTGTTTGTATATCCTTGTATGTTCACAATTGTGGACAAATTTTATGTCATTAACTAAATTAACTAATTTTTTTAAAGAGTATGAATTATTTGAAAGAGTCTTGTATGATTAAAGAAATAATAATATGATGAGAAGATGTGAATTAATTGAAAAAATATATTAACATTGTTCCTATCACTTCTCTTGCTAATAATTATCAGACATGGTTCACCCATATTTTGTTCAATTACTATCAAAATCTATACACAAAACATTACAATTCGGCTTCATCCTTTATTCTATCGTATTCGGATATGTCCAAAATATATCACGTACATCTTCATCCTTTCGTCTGTGCCAATGAATATACATATCGAGTTCAAGTAGCTTCATTAATTGTTGCATTTCAGTATTACTATCTCTTATAGAAGAACGATATGCATATCTTGCATTGTAGAATTGCTTCATTGTTGTACAATTGTTGGCATTGTGGTACTTCAAAGTCAGAATAATATTCTTTGTTTTGACCATCAACTTTGTCATATCACCAACAATAATCTTCTCATTCTCAGTTAATTGACCAACATTCAGATGTCCACTCAATGACTTAGTCAATACATGATTATGAGTACCACATATTAAGTTGATCATCCATCCTTCACCTCTCGGGACTGGTTTCGCTCACAGCTTAAAAGGACAACCACATTTTCTAGTGTTAGTCACTGTCCATGCTAAATCTGTCCTATGTGCTTTGTATTTTTCACTCTTCTCACAACCAATTAAAACAAATGAGGTCTTTCCTCTCTTTCCAATTGATGTGCCAGACCTCATTATCACAACCACAAAACCAATATCATACGCAACAGTACGAGACCATTGCAATATGTCCTCATGGGTAGGGAATGCCTACAAATAGGTCAATACATGTTTAATCTTGTTAGGACATTTATTTACTTATTTTAACTAAATAGAAAATCATATCAATACCTGAGAAGTATTGAAGGCATCAGAACAATCAATATTTTCAACCACAATAGGTTCCTCTCCCCTATCTTCATTCATATTAATTTTTTCATACATAATGTTCTCATATATCCACTCATCGTTGTCCATCTTAACAAAATATTAAAAAGAAAATTTTCAATGACAAACTAAGAAAAACTAATGAAAGTCGATACTATAGCCTATACAGTTTGACATATAATAATTGATACTTGTATATACATATAATAATAGTTTATCTCTTAATAAAATATATCATTTGTTATTACTTTTAATTAATTCTAATTATTTTAAAAAATTTATATATTTTAAAAACTTCAATGTAGAAATTTATTTTAAAATCTTTTACACTTGAGAAAAACGTAAAAATGAAAGATACTAATGTAACATGTATGTAGATCAACATCAACATCAAAAACATCTTTAACCCAAGTTTATTGGGGTCAATGGTAGATGAACCCAATGATAAATCGTAAATAAAATAGAAAGAGAAAGGGATAAGGGGAGGGGGTAACATGTATGTAGATATATCAATAAATATATTTTTTAAGATATAGTATGACACAATTTTATTATTTTTTTGGTACATCAAATCTTTTTGTTTATACATACAATTTGTTTTTTTTTTGTTACTAGAAAAAATATAAAAAAAACTATTCAAATGTATACTAATATAGTAATATATTACATGGAAATTAATAAGCGCACATGCACACATACACACACACACATATATATATATATATATATGTGTGTGTGTGTAATGATTTATATCTAAATTTCCATATTTCATTATTGTTTTAAATATATTATAAATAAATATTTTAATACTTTTATATATTTAAAATCAATATAAAAAATTATTTTGAAATTTTCTAGACTTGAAAATACTATTTATATAAATATTTAATGTTATTAATGTAATAATATTTATACAATTATATTAATAAATAAAATTTTTCTTATACAATATGAACTATTTTGGTTATTTAACTAATTTTTTTTTTAAAATACATTATATTTTTTTTTAGTTTTTTTATAATGTTTATACATATTGGCAATCCGTATGGTCTTTACGGATTGACAATCGTATGGACTTTACGGATTGTCAATCCGTATGGACTTTACGGATTAGTATTTCACAGATGTGAAAAGCTACAATGACGACGAAGTTAATGTAACAGGTAACAAATCACCGTGACAATGCAGCTAACAAGCCATCATGAGCCAACAGAAGGAGGAGGTCAATAAAGTAAGAAGAAGAAACTGAATGGTGTAAAAAGAAATTGAAAACGGAAGAAAGGAAGAAGAAGTACAAAACGACAATGTTGAAATTAAACAAAATTTGAATAATATATTTGAGATTGGAATGGTGCATGAAGAAAATTTCCAGCTGCCAAAATTAAAATTAAACTCTTATTCTGCCCCGACCTATCAAAGAGGAAAGAAAAAGATCAAGAAAAACTATTGTGCATAAAGAGTAAGAAAAGCATCATCAAACTAATGAATTAAGGTGCAACAATTTCACTTGTTATCACAAATATGACAAAAGTAATAAACTCACACTTCATGATTTCAGCTAGCTAACTAGCCAATGCCAAATCACTATAACAAAATAAAAAATTGAACATATAGATAGAATTAGAATAGCAATGGATAAGATTACATCATATATATATATATTGATCATTCGATCTCTCCCTCCTTGTGTGTCTCAATGACAACGTCTGACCTAGGTTGAGCAACACAGGTGAGAACCCAGCCACTTTCTATTTGGTCATCATCAAGGAAGCTACCATCTGACTGGTCCACGTTACCTTCCACAATTTTGCCAACACAGGAAACGCAAGAACCAGACCTGCACGAGTAGGGAAGGTCAATGCCTTCGTCCTCTGCCTTGTCAACAATGTAAACATCATCTGGGCATTCAAACTCCACTGCTCCTTCTGGGGTTATGAGCTTCACCTTGTACGAGGCCATGCAAGTGACACGACCACCTCGTCCACTTTTCAGACCAAAAAGAGCTTCACCAACGTTGGGGAATGTCTTTAGGCTTGTGGTGGTCATAGGTTGCCTCCTCATGAAGGAGGTGCTCACCATAGTTCCGGATAGAGCTGCTGTGGTGGCCATTGAATGCACAATGAAATGAAAAGCAATGGAATATGCTATGCACTTGGTTTGTGTTTTGTGACAACTTATTAAGGGTGTGGGCTTGTGGAAATAGTGTGCTTGCAACACATAACGTGAAGTTGCATCCAACCCTATCTGCCACGTGGCAGCATTGTACGCATGGCTTTATTATCTCCTTTATCACCACTCAAATATTGTGGTTGGCACAACACTCGTATCATAAATGTTCAAATGGAACAAGTTTTTTGTATGGTTCTGACTTAAACAAGTTTATAGCCATTGGATGCAAGAGGTCTATCCACTTGAATGGTTTTCAAAACTCCACTTCAGTAACAGGTAGGGAATTACGTACATATGAGCGCCACAAAGTTCAGAAAGCAACTCATAGTTGTCACAGCAGCAAACATTATTTATCATTTAAAAGTTAAGGAAGCAGATAAGAATGATATTCAGATGTTCATACAAAATTCATTTCCGAGACTTCATCCCCTCTTACATATATTGAATAGTTGAAACCCATGTTGGGGAATTAGACATCAGTCCTTCAAGGGACCCCTATTTTATAAGGGGATGAAACAGTAACCACAAGAGTTGAATATTGCACTACTTATCTAAAATTATGAAGACAATCAATTACAGCCGGGGAAAGGATCTCAGGGCTTCCCCAATATAGAAAAATAATACATCCTCATTCTCAAAACCCTGTGGATTCTACCTGTAGACATTGTTAGGTTCCCTACACATGACCAAAGGCTTCCTCCAAAAATTTATTGTCTTCAGCAACAAACCTATGGAAGTGCTCAGGTCTGACACAGAAAACCTTAATCGCACTTGATATTTCTGTAGATCCTCCTCACGAACAAATTTGAACCTAGAAAACCCACAGCTCCTGCACATTTAAAGATAAATTATAACCCAATTCAGGAGATAAGGACACAAGGATTTATGCAGGACAATAGAAAGAAGTGGGGCTTAATCAGCACACGATAAGATATCCAATCACATAAGCAGGGTGAAAATCTAAATCAAATTGAAGAAGACTTACCACATAGAATTCCTAATCCAAGAGAAAACATTAAAGTGTATCCAAAATAAAAGCTGGTCTGGAAGAAGCCTGACATCTTCGTCTTCACATAGAAGTAGTATATTGAGTACAAATACACATAAACAGCTGTTGAGGCAGCTGAAAAGAAAGAAGTCCATTGCCAGTGGTAGTTCTCAGCATTTAGCAAAAAGTATGTCCCCACAATTGTCACACAAACAGTAACGATGATAAGAATCAGAAGGACTAGCAGCATAAAGCCATACACATAGTACACCTGTATGCCACAAAGAAAGAAAAAAAATATAAGCCAATGTGAAGGTTCACCCAGCTTCCACTAAAATATACACATTTTTTTTACTTAAAAAGACCAGTTTCAAGTATTATTTTCCTTGATAATGCTCTGCTCTTATGACACGCGAATAACTTTTACAACCAAACCAATAAGTAAAAAAGAAACTTTATCACAGAAACAAGTCATAGTAGTGCTGTGATTCACCTTGTAATTCCAGAAGGAAGTGAATACAAAATACATTTCAATGAATATGCTGCCAAAGGGTAGCAGTCCTCCCATCAGAGAAACCACAGAGGGTGTAAGGTACCACTTCTTTTCAGGAATGGGACGAGGAATAGTCTTTACGCGACAGGGATTATTCAGAGCACCACTC
>PYAF01000205.1:3423798-3443349 GCA_007407185.1 Glycine tomentella | reverse complement strand
AACACTACACTTCTGCAACTCGATTCAATAATGCGCAACACTGAGTAATGAGGGAAAACTGGAAATGGGGGGCATTTATACACACTGGTCATGCCCAGTTCTGGGCGTGACCAGTTGCCCCAGATTTGTAAATAGTTTGAAAGTTGCCCCAAATTGGTAATTTTTTATTTAATTTGTATTATTTTGGTTCTTTTGCCACAATACTGTTTTTTTTTAAGTTAGAAGATTTGGTATACTTTGGAGGATTTTAAGGTGCACTCTTTCTATCTATTTTACTTTGATTAAAACAGAAAAACATAGCTCCTATGATATCATAAAGTTGAAATCTTTTGATGTCATTGAATTTCATGGTTGAAATTTTCATGTTCAATTTGACATGAAGGAACGTGACATATTCTACACTGTGTTAAGTGATTTTGCATTTATTGTTGAAAATGTATTTGAATATCAATGGATTAAAAGATGAAGATTTTTGTTGAGATTACTTGGTAAACTCTTTAAATCCTTGTCTAGCTATGACTTATATAAGTATAAGACTGCAAAGGAGATAAGATATCACTTGAGCACTCAATTTTAAAAACAAGAGAGGCTTTCTAAGACTCAGCGGAGAAGTTCTTTGACTTTAAGTTTAATATGAACTCAAACATCACTTTTCAATTAATTGAACTTGAGAACATGAGGAACAAGCTAAAAGAGGACAATTCTGATTTGTTTAATAATCTCTTTGTTGGTCTTGTGTTGAGTAAGCTACCTGCTGAATGAAATTCTTTTAAGATTGACATGCACAGGCTAAAAGAATAGATGGGACTGTATGAATAGATAGGATTTTTCTGATAATCTATTCAGCAGGTAGCTTACTCAACACAAGACCAACAAAGAGATTATCAGACAAATCAGAATTGTCCTCTTTTAGCTTGTTCCTCATGTTCTCAAGTTCAATTAATTGAGAAGTGATGCTTGAGTTCATATTAAACTTAAAATCAAAGAACTTCTCCGCTAGAAAAGTCTTAGAAAACCTATTTTGTTTTTGAAATTGAGTGTTTAAGTGATCCCATATTTCCTTTGCAGTCTTATACTCATTATAAGTCATAGCTAGACGAGAATTTAAAGAGTTTAACAAGTAATCTCTACAAATTGAACACAGTGTGGAATATGTCATGCTCATCCATATCAAATTGAACATAAAATTTTCAACCATGATATTCAGTGGCATCAAAAGATTTCAACTTTATGATATCATAGGAGCTGTGTTTTGTCATTTTAATCAGAGTAAAATAGTTAGAAAGAGTGCACCTTAAAATCGTCCAAAGTATACCAAATCTTCTAACGTTTTTTTAAAAACATTATAGAGGTGAAATTTGTCAAATCTGACCCCAAAAATGAATCCAGAACACCCAAAAAAAACCTTAGGAACGACTATTTTTGATCGTCGGAGACTTGCTGAAAGCTCGCCGGAAAGTTGTTGGTCGACAAAAAACGAACCAGTCACCAGAAAACTGTATAAACTTCCAACGACTATATCTCCTTCATTTGACCTTCGTTTTACGCAAGTGACCAGTTAAAACGATCGTTTCGACGAGTAGAACAAAGCCCACAAGATTTTAACTTGTGAAATTGGCTAAAATTTTCAAGATTTGGATTCAAAGGTTGCAGTGATAGAGTTTTCAAACTCATATCCCTATCAATCCTTCTGCCAAAACACGAAAGTGATACCACCATTGAGTTCCTCTTGATGAGATCTTCGAAACAACACCTTACTCACTCAAATCCGACACACGAAGTTAATACTTCAAGATTGTTAGAGGTAATGGATTTGAGAGAAGGATAAAGTGTTGAGTGCTTGGTATTACACCAAGAGACATCAAATGTGTAAAGGATATTCTTCCTACACCATACAAATTTCTAATACACCATATATGAATAGTGCACTTCCAAAAATACCCTATCGTAACCTTCATACGGATTAATGAATCCGTAAGATTCTTACGGATTCGCCAATCCATGAGTTTTTTATTTTTTGTTTTTTTTATGGATTGGACAATTCATAAGTGTTTTTTTTACATATTGGTCCAATCCGTAAGACTTTTTTTTTTTTACGGATTCCCCAATCCTTAAGGCTTTTTTTTCGTAAGTTTTTTTTTTTAATTTAAAATGTATTTTATGAAATAATTTAACTTTTGTAACAATTAATTTTGATCTAATAATTAAAATATTTATTATGTAAACTTATATTTGTATTAAATATATATTAAAAAAATTTAGTGTTATATGTATCAACATTAATTATTTTTGAACATAATTGGCTTATTATCTGTGTAGGAAGAATATCACAATGTGTAATACTCAACAATGTTACCTCCAATATAGGAAGAACTCTAATGATATAGTAAGCTATTAAACTCCAGTTCATATGGACCTATATAATCATCCATTAACTTAGCTTGAATGTGAACATGTTATTATTTTAATATATTACTGTATTTCATATTATCAATGCATTTTCATAATGAGTTTCAATATTTATTTATTAATGGTATAACCATAGACAGTGATTAACAAAACTGTATTAGAAATAATAGCGGGGTGAAAAATGCTAAACATTCTTGGATTAATTAATATAAAATAACTAGAGTATCCAAAAAATTGATTTTAATGGGTATGTTCGGTTAGTATGAAAAGGTTTTGCACAGTTGATTAATTAGATAATTTCAACGAATAATAAAAAATTAGTTTGAAAGCTTGTCTGGTAGCATTTCTCTTCTATAAAAGTATAATATAATAAATAAATTCCAATGTTCACAAGTCATGGCTGCTGTTCGTAATATGCAATTTGTTTCTCATTCTTCTTGTCTATACATATTTCAGGCTCGATATTTCTTCCAGCAGTTGGTTTCGGGAGTTAGTTATAGCCACAGCATGGTAGATGAAATACACATTAGTACATTACTCTCAGAACGAATTGTAATTTGTTTTCAGTGTGTGTTGGTAGTAATATGTTTTTTTTTTTGTAGGAAATATGTCATCGAGACCTGAAGTTGGAGAATACCTTATTGGATGGAAGCCCTGCTAATAATCTTAAAATTTGTGATTTCGGATATTCTAAGGTTCAATTGACAAAATCATATATACCAACCTTGAATGCTTAAACAAATAACCAATTAAATTTTAAATATACATCATTTGATAATTTTTTCTTCTGCACAGACAACCTTTACTTTTCTAGTCATACATACTTCATTCGAGGCCTCATTCAATGATTGGAACTCCAGCCTATATTGCACCAGAGGTTCTTTCTGGGAAAGACTATGATGGAAAGGTAATACTGCAGTTTCTAACTTTATTATCAAAAAGAATAGAAGATTCATGTCGTATTAATTGTAGACTGATTCAATTGTTCAGCAGTCACTTAGCACACGCAGTGACATTTCCTTTTAAGAGTGAAATAGAAATAACATATTTTAGTGACTACTATGAAACACTTAAAAATGCCTTAGAGTTAACTGATTCTGACTTGATGAGTTTTCTCTGTATTTTATGGTAGTTTTGTTCATTTTTTGGCTGATGTGTTACTGTTTTGTACCTGTTCAGTTGGCAGATGTATGGTCCTGTGGAGTAATACTTTATACAATGCTGGTAGGAGAATTGCCATTTGAGGACAAAGAGGATACCAAAATCTCCACAAAACCATAAGGGTAATTTGCTTTATTTTTTTAATTTAACTTTTATATACTATCAGTATAAAAGTTTTTAGACCGTCAAATGTCAATCAATCAGAAATTATCTTAAGTATGACTTAAGATAATCATTATAGAAGTGAACAAACTTATGTGAAATCTCTAATCTCTTTACACTATTTAGTACATATGCTATTTTACTTTTTATTTTTGAACTAGCTCTGTTGATAGATTCATAAATCATCATATCTTATATGTACTCTTTCTGACTCCCTGTGTATGTGTGTATGTATATATATATATATATATATATATATATATATATATATACTTTATCCAGAGAGTTATGGCTGTTCAATACAAGTTCCCTGACAAAGTTTGCATATCTCAAGACAGTAAAAATCTGATGTCCCGCATTTTTGTGGCAAATGCAGCAATTGTATGTATATGAATATAGTCATTTAATTATTTTTTGGAGGGAACATTATAAAATAAAACACTTATAACTGTAGCATGATATTACTTGGTGTATGTTATTGTAACTCTGCCTTATAATTATGTTGCAGAGAATCACCATGAAGGAAATCAAGTCACATCCATGGTTTTTAAAGAACTTGCCTAAGGAATTGAGAGAAGGGGCTCAAGATGTTTACTACAGTGAAGAAAATACAAAATATCCTCTTCAAAGTATAGAAGAGATCATGAACATTGTCAACGAGGCCAAAACTACACCTGCAACTTCCAGTCCAAATCTATAAGAGAGATTGATAGGGGAATGGAAGAAAAGATAATGCCGAGGTAGATGAAATCATTTATGAGAAGTGAGTCAATGAAGCACAAACCATATTCATTTTTTTGGATAATAAATTAGATTTTTGGTTCACTTTTTCCCCCTAACGTAAGCCAAATGTTTTGCCTGTATCTATGTATCAAAATTTAGTTTTATGCATAAAGTTGAACTGTACATTTTTGTTGATTTGGTACAAGGTTTGTAGTTGTGAGTTGTGACAGCATTATTGTGATTTATAATTATGAGGTCTTCGTTTTCTCCCTCTGAATATGATGTTATGTTCAGTCTTCAAAACAATGAGCTATGATAGGAATAGATGACACATTAACACATCACTTGCCTCTATCTTTCGCAGTGATTTAGGGTCAGGTTGCTATATCTACATTTATTTGGCCTTTTCTTGGTTTTGGATTTCTTTGAGAAGAAAACTATATAGGGGTCTAATTACTAGTTGTGGATGCAAGTATTATGATTGTTCTCTTACCATTTTAGGAAGAAATCTTTCATGAAAGAAAATAGAATGAAGTAAAGTCAAACGAAAGAATTTCATTTTTTCTCTTCTTTTATTTTATCATAAAATAACAATTTAATATATTTCCTGGTGCATTTTCTCATTTTCTTCAATTTCTTCCATCATTAAATATCCAAACATAGCCTTTAATGCTTGTTTGACATCTAAAATGCACCATTATAATTATAATTTCAGAACAATTTCATGAAATTACAAAATAACTAAATTGAATTAGTTTCAATTTTTAATCAACACCTTAAAAATTGTTCATTGCATGTCTAAGAAATAGTAGAGGTGGATAAAGGTTCGAGCAATAACCTGACTTGATTTAAACTTGGTGATTTTTTTTTTTTGAGAAAAAGCTTGAAGGTTAGATTAGGTAGGGTAAAAAAATAATAAAACTCGTTTAGTTTCAGTCAATATTCAAACCTTTCCAATGAATATTTTAAAACCTTTATTTTTCAATGCAACTACACCCTATTCAGAATAAACATAAAAATTCCCAAAAATTAACCTGATCCTAACCTCCCTACTCTAATTTAATTGGTTTGGAACAAAATGTACAGTCTGACCTTGCTTTTGTCCCCCGAATTAATTCTCAGGTTCATCATTCTTACCATATATCAATGTAATTTAGTCACACATTAATTCTCTTTTTCATGGAAGCTGTAAATTGTAATTACATACATGGTCAAGATTAATCTCAATTCACGGCAACAGATAAAAAGGGAAACATAAAAAAACACAAGGGAAGTGGTGGTACGCTATGTTAGGACATTTGAAACGTCAACTTCCTTTGGCACATACAATGTATTTTCACGAAAAGTAATCACTAATGCTCCTATTTTTACAACACAAATGAAGCACTTTTTTTACAAATTTTCAATGTAGCTGCCACGACGAGACTTTGATAGTGACCCTTATTGTATTATTTACAAATGAATATTGGAGTCGACATTAAGGGGATTATGCTTGGATCTCTTTGTGATAACTGATAAGAGAATATGTCATATCTATTCTTTCATGCTTATATTTGTTTTTGTTATCTTTAACCCAAGGTGAGATCAATGCTCCTATTTTTTTTTATAATTTTTTTTTATCTATCATTAAATTTATTTATTACCAACCCCAATTATTCTAAGTTAAAGATATTATTGATGTTGGTCTTTAATCCAAGATTCTTTTGACTTATTTATGCAATTTTTAAATATTATATTTTTTTTTATGAATTTTTAAATATTATAATTAAACCTTCGGTTATTAGCTTTCTAAATTCGAATTTCAGCAAGAAGAAAAAATAAAATAAAAAATCACTCTGCACTTGAGAGTTCGAGCGTTCTTTTTGCTCCATGCAAGTAATAATTGGGAAAAGATTAACTATAATCGCGCAACAAAATTTTGCCTGCTAATTGTTGATATATATATATATATATATATATATATATATATATATATATATATATATATGTAGGATTTGACTTTAATCATTGCAGACTCTATACTAGATATTTTTAACTTAGTTGTTTAATGAGTTATTTATTTTTAGATATTATTACTTTTTTATTATTATTAGAGAGATGATTTACATGTTATATTGGATTACTTAAAATTAAGCTAAGATCGTTTATGAATAAAAAAAATTTTCTTGTTATTTAAGGATTATTTAAAGAAATAATTTAAGAATTGTTTAAAATTATATAATTGGAATAAAATATGAATTGTTTAACTATGAGACAATATTATAAGAATAAATTAACATAAAGTAAAGAATTTAAGATGAATTATTTAAATTATATCGATTAAAGATGTTGAAAGTAAACTATTTGACGCACTCGACGGAATTGAAAGCCAAGCTAATTAATATCCTAACCTTGAGGCTAAAATACTAAACTATCTTCAATCGTTGTTGTTTTATACAAGTTAATTTACTTTTCTGTTTGGATTTCCAGCATTATATTACTAAAGTTTGATTACGAGAAAAAAAAATTATGGCCTTTAAAAAGAGGAGGTTAGTAAAGGTGGGACAATTATTAAAAAATCAATAAAAATATAGTATTTGTAATGTAAAAGTTTTTGACTATATCATTTAGTGCTTATTTGGTTAGAGGTTACTATTGGTTGTCTTCCGTAATTTTGGAGAAGCATCCCCTTTATGCCTTTATTATTTCTATGCTAAAGTGCATTGGTATTCCCACTATTTAGGTTTTAATAGGAATCTAAACATATTCTTAATTATTGATTGTTATGCATGATAAGATTATTAACTCTTATAATCTTATAATATTACCTCTAGACTAAAATATAAGAAAAAAATAATATATGTTAGAAATAAAACTATCTTAATTTTAAATAAAAATTAAAGAATTATAAAAAAATAAAGAAATTTCTAACAAATTTATCATGTGCATTAATATTAAAACTTGATTTTTCTCAAAATTATAATCATCTATCTACTTTTTCTTCCATTTCATTAAAACTACAATTATTTTTTTATCATAGCATTCATCATATATGTTACTTTATTTTTCTACCTTTTCTCTTTTCTTCCAATCTTTCCTCTATCTACTCCCAATTCATTCCATATTAGGATGGATAACTCATTCTTTTTCATTAAGGTTAAATTCGACGAAATATTTTAGTTAGTTTTTAATTTTTTTATTAACTTGAAAATTTTATTTGATTATTCGGTAAACAAATTTATTTTAGTAACTTCTTAATAGTTTCTAATATTTCTTGAAACGCCACTTCAAGTAGTATTTTTTAAAATGTTAACTTCTAATTTTTAACTTTTTATATTTTTTTTCATTTTTATCCTCAATACATATATTAAATTTCTTTATTACCTTTTTTAAACAAATCATGATTTCATTATTTTTCTGTTATTTTACACTTTTTAGCTACTTCAACAACTAATTTTACGAACACTTAAGATTTAATAAACTAACTTTTTAGCTTTCAGTTATCACATAATTTTTCAACTTTCAAATAGTTTTTCAACTAATTTTATCAAATACCGTATAAGATGTATGCATTTTTGAGAGTTATAAACTTAGCTTGGTGATAAAAGAAGAAAGAAGGGAGGAAAAAAAATAATATATTCAATTTCTTTTACTAAAAAAAAACTAATAATTAACATTTTTTTGATAAAAATTGATGCTTGCATTTTTAGTCTCTAAAGTAAACCTACACTTTAGAAAAGGTAAATGTAGAGAAGAAATTCCTTTCATTCCCCGACCTTTCACCTTAAACATGATAAATGCATATGAAAACTAGATTTCTTCCGCCGTCACGTTATTAAAATAAATTAGCACTAGGCCATCCTTACTTTGAAAAACAGTAGAAAATTAGATATCCAAAAAGGAGGTGAAAAGAGATTGTCAAACAAGGTGAAAAGGAAAGTTTGCTATTTCATTAAAATATAAATTTGTTGTCTAAGGTTCTCCCTTTGTCCAGTGAGCAGGCAGCACAATCCTATTTTCTATGTTATAAATCATTATCATATCTACTTTCTTCTTTTCCCAGACAATCAATTTAACTTTAACAGAGGAAGATCTGTTCTTGTTGTTGAGTTATCAACTACCCTTGTGACTAGAAAGCTTTATTTGAAAGGTAGATTTCACATAGTACTTCATATTTTTCGGCTTTATAGGGCTGCAGTCATTCATGGAGAAAGTTTTTCTCTTTTGTGTCTTAAGTCTTAACCATGTCTGCAGATACCGTTAACCTTTGCAGAAAGGCTAGATTATTTTCCCTACATAATTCTGTTTCTCTTCTTTACAAGCTAAAAACGATCCATTTAAAGACAATAATACAATATAGCAACACAAACATTCGAGTCATGATCTTTAAAAATGAAATCTAACAAACAGAATTTTCTTTAACCTGCAGAATAACATGTAAATTCGGGTAACTGGTTTTTTACAAGGATTGAATGGTTTGAGTACATGAACGAGCGGTGCACTATGGTTTATTGGTCCAAAATTTACTTACATTTAATTGATTTTTATTGATGAAATCTGCATTATGATAGAATGCAAGTGAGAAGTTAGAACAACATATAAATGACAAAAATATATATACTTGATGCCTTAGTTTTAAGTAAATGATGTTAAGTGTTAAATTTATCTGTAATTGACTCATGATTCATTAACAAAAATCTCTTCAATATTTTATCTCCTTGTATTCCGTAACATATTTTTTTTTTTTTATATATATCTAATGTAAAATGCAGATGAATCTGTTCAAAACATTGAATATTTCAGGATATAAATTTTTTATTCAATATTGGGATATTGAGTGAAAATTCTCTCACACAAAGATAGTAGAAGCATATTGATGTCTAGTTATCCTTGACAAAAGATTCTACTTGACTTCATTGATAAAGAAAGAGCATCATTTTTTAATATCAAATATCATCTATTCTTTTGAATTCTATTTTTTTTTTATTTCTTTCCCATGTACCTAATACAGGAAAAGAATACTACTACTCTGTCTAGAAAGACGTTTCTCTTATTACTTGAAGGCATTGGCATCTTAAAATTCTGGTTTCTCATGTATGACGAGAGTAATATTGCTTTACTTCAAAGCAAGCATCACATTCTCTTTTGCAATTTTTTTTCTCTCTTTTCTTTGGTTTTCATTGGAAAAGCTTCTTCAAGGCCTCAACACCATCAACTCAGCAAATAAAGAAAAAAAGGGAAGACCAGAAAAAATTTATGACATTGCTTCCATTTTTCAACATAATTTTTCCTTTTTCATTTTCCCTTAAAGAGCTTCATTTTTCTCTCAAGTATTTTTCCACATTTGCTATGGCTTCACTAAACCAAATTATATACATCTACTTATGACTACACATATTCAACAACTTCTTCCTTCCTTCCACAATTTCATCAAAGAAATCATCAAGTTGCCCTGTTATAGTCTCAACTCCACATCTCAACAACCCAAAGCAACGTTTCAAGTTGTCAACTTTTGCTTGGATCTCATATTGTGCATCATAACCCACCATTCTCTCCAACTCCACTTTCAATTCCTCCATGGCAATCTTGGCTTGTTGGAATTCAAGAAGCAGAATCCCTGGCTGGACATTATTCTGGTCAATCTCTTGTGCAACTTTCTGCTGCAATCTTGCCATAGAAGCCACAAAACCTGAGCCAAAAACCACGTGCCCCACGTGCCCCTCATACCCTTGTTGGTCAAAGCATGAGGAAGACCAACAATATGCAACCCCACATAGCAAAATCATCAGAAGCAATGAGCTAACCCTCCTCATTGCACAAAGAACACCTCGGAAGCCATTGAACTCGTTCAACTTTGATTTCATACACATGTTCTGATTCAGACATTGAGACAATGCCTGAATTCTTGTTTCCATCAAGCTTTTATTTTCCTCTACCAATCCTAGACTCTCCCTTTGACAAATATTTATGGCCCTAATAACCTGCAGTACATGTTTGCTAGAAGTATTTAGTGCATGTTTGGAAACTCAAAAAAAAAACAAAAGAAAAAAAAATCACATCAATTTAGCTTAATGAAAGCTATAACTATTAGCTTCTGATTAAACATGAAAAATCACATCTGAAACGTGCAATCAAACACGCTATTAGAGTCATTAATTAAATAAAGTTGATTTAGTTTTGTAAAAGCACTAAGCTTTTGACTAAAGTAATTTTGAACAGAATTTGAGGTGTATATATACTATATACCAACCTGATGTGAAAACTCTGGAGTCAAATGATGGTAGCTATCCACTGAGGAAGCTATGTTGGAGCCAGTTGAGGAATAGTTCTCTATTCCAGAAATGGCTGATTTGAGTACATGGCAGATATCCCAAAGCCTTGAGCTTTCATCCATGTATTCATTCAGCCATTTTCCTCCAACTGACAAGCAAAGCCTTTGGACCAAAATGGTTAACTGGGAATGGAAGGATTGGAGGGATGAGAAGACCTCTGAAATGAATTGGATTGACATGAAGTCATGGGAGAGAAAGGATTGGTGAAGCTCATTGAGTCCTTGAGTGAGGAAGTTGTAGAAGCCATTGACAGAAGAGTTTGTGCATGAAGAACTACTCATCATGAAAGGTTGAAGGGAAGTTGATGGAGATTGATAGATTTATATAATTGGAAGATTAAGTTGAAAAGAGATTAAGCAATCAAGAAAGTGGGTCTCTTAGAGGATTCTAACTTCTTTTTTATGGTATGGTGATAGTTACTATTGGGTGCAATTATGGTTGTTTCCTATTGAGTGGAGTGGAGGTTTTTTTTTTTTCTTCTGCTATTTACACTACTTCTTTCTAAATAATTTTCAATCTACACTACTTAATTTAATTCTCCAAATACACTAACTTTGAGAAGTCCTCTTTTTAGGACTTGACTTCCCACTTGAGTTTTTTTTCTTAAATGTTATTTTATTAAATTTAATTTAAAATAATATTTTTTTATATAATTTAATTTAAAAATGATAATATTTTTGATTTAATAATTTATTAATAATCTTAAAATAATTAATTAATAGTCTTAAAATAAGTAAAAGAGCAAAATGATTAAAAAAATAGATTGATTAAAAACATAGTGAATATATAGTTATTACATCTTAGTTACATTATATAAAGAAATTAAAACACTCAAATAACAAAAAATACTAACAATTAGAGAGACAAATATAATAAAACGAAAATAACGGAACATATTAACAATAACAATTGAAACACATAAACGACGATATTAATCATAGTTTGAAAGATGTTGTGCAACAGACATGTCTTTTTCCATTTGAATCATTCTAGCGAATTGTTCATCATGAATAACATTTCCATCGATTATTGCAACATGTTGATGGGTTATTGGGGCTGCTTGGGTTACTAATTTTCTAAAAATAGCTAAAATTTCTATTGGACAAAAACACTTCCAGTAGTTGGATTCCGCTGACACTTTTAACACGTCTTCATCGTTTTTCAACTCTATTATTTCATATTCAATTAATTTTTCTGAATATTTTGTATGGCCTAATTGTCGAAAGAACAATTTTTTGACCACCTGTGATTGGTGAAATTTCATAAGGGGGAACCCCTAGAGGCGCAACTTGCTTGATTGTCCCTTAAGTGTTTCGATGTTGCATCTCGAAGGAATTTCAAATCTTATTGGGTTTGTTTTAGTGAAGGAGTAACCCAGAAAACCACCTTATCGTTGTATCTTTCACTTGCTATTGTAATACAACATTGCATCATGGCTAAGAGTGATGGTGGATCGAAGTAGGTTGAGTATACTATCGGGTGTTCTATTAATGATACATAATAAATCTATAGGACCAACAAGCAGGTATTGCTTATTGCAAATTAACATTGGGGATATCCGTGACCAAGTGCAGCTGAATGGCTTGATCAGTTGCACAAAAAGTATTGGGTTCAATGCTTTGGTCAATTCCATGTTCAAAGGCACAAAATTTTTTGTCTATGTCATGTTGGTGGTTGAGGAGATGTACTTCAAGACCACGAAACTTTTTGCTATTAGAGGTTGACAAATCCAAACAATGATCAACTCTATCTCGCAGTATTCAAAAGTCGTCTCCGAGACAATAAACAACATTCAACAAGAATCAAATAGCACATTGTTAACAAATTCAATAAACACAATCACATATTTATTTTAACAGAGGCCCAAACCTCACTTGAAACTCCCAGACCAACTGAAAGATTATGAGTCATGTTACAATCTCAGAATTGTGGTAAATATCAGGCTAAATACTTACCGTGTTCTCATGTAATGATTGCCTGTAAATCTATCGATGTTAATCTCATAAACTATGTGTCGCCGCTATTTACTTTACAAAACATATTACATGTCTACGACAACTCCTTTGATTTACTGTCACACAAATTAATGTGACAAGAATATGAAGGAGATCAATGAGATCTTGATCCAATGAGAAAGAGGATTGCAAAGGGTCGTCCGGTTTTAAATTACATTCTCACTAAAAATGAATGAAGAAATTGAACATGATATCAAAAAATATGGAATCTGTCGTCAACAAGGTCATAACTGAAAAAATTGTTATTATTGTTCATGTATTTTAATTATGATATATTCTGGTATAAATAAATTATTAAACAAAAAATATAATCATTTTTAAAAATTAAATAATATAACAAAAAAATAATTTTTCAAATTAAATTCAATAAAGTAACATTAAAAAAAAAACTCAATACAGAAGTTGGATTTGCGTTAACTAAAAAAAAGAAACGAATGTGAAAAGTCGTGTCCTGAAAACAAAACAGAAATAAATTATCAAAGGATAGTATATTTCAGGAATTAAATTAGGATAGTATATTTCAGGAATTAAATTAAGAAGTAATGTAGATTGAGAATTTATCATGAGAGAGATAATATAGATTGAAAAAAAACCTGGAGAGGATGATTGGGAATCTGCTGCTATTACTTTTCATTCCGATTGAACAAACAAATGTTAAGAGAGAGAGAGAAAGAGGCAAAAAAAAAAAAAGAAACTAATCTTAAGAATATATAGTACTGTGGATCATATGTAGAGCATTAAAAAAATATGCATTATGAAAACTATACAAATAGTTCCCCCCGCCCCCAGTTTCTCGTACTTGATGGTTTTTCTATTTCTTTTGTTATTCCATCGAATCGAGGTTTCAGTATGAGATTGGATTCTGCTACTTGTTGGAGTATAAAAGATTGACTACTTTGGCTTAAGATTCTGCTTCTCATTCTTCTATTTGGATTTGCCTCGCTAGCTGTTGCATTTAAAGTGCTTCCCTTTGCTTCTTTTTTATTTTTTATTTTCTCTTTCTTCTCGGCCCATGTTTTAACCTCTTCTACACGACCACACTGCACCTTTTCGTTTTGGTATTCTTAAAAAACGTGGTACGTAGTCCATTTTGGTTTTTCTCATCCTCTAGAGAAGAATAAGAATGAATATATCAACTGTGATCCTCAAATTAAACTTAAAACCATTGCGGCTTTTTTTTCTCCTTTTCATATTCACTACAAACAAATGTCTAATGTCGTATACTAATAAAAAAATATTGATCGTTAAGCTTATTCCCATTAATATAATTTTTAGTTAATTAAAATTAAATTGTTAATCAACTTAATAAATAAATATATACCATAGTAGTTTTTTTTTATTCAGTGAAAACAAGAACGGAACAAACCATCACTTACGAATACCAACAATGCCTAACTCATCCCCTAAAAGAAGGGATAAGACCTCAATTAGAAGAATATAACCACAGTATAATACAACTATACACCCATAATATAATGTCTATATTTATATTTTATTTTCTGATAAATGGATATATATTATATTAATGGAGGTAAGCTTAATAACTTTTGTCTTTGTTAATATATGTAATGTTTTTGTAATGACTATAATGCTCGCATTATGTTTTTGCTATTGACGTTCACACTTTGAATAACAATTTAAGGTTGACGTCAATTTTCTCTGATTTTTTGTTGTGTAGATTTTATTTTCACCAAATCATTGCACACATTAAGAATAGCCATTTGAATGGCTAAAGTTTTAACGAAAGGACAACGCACCAAAGCAAAATCAAACTAATCTATCCGAAAGGACAACACTTGTATATATTGCTTTTTCCCACAGTTTAGCTGATTTTAAGGGTGCAGGAAACCAAATCAAATATTCATAGATATTAGTCCTGTATTAAGAAAATTTCTCACCTATAATCTCTTTTTCGTTGAGAGTATTCAAGTATATTAGTGATGTTATTTCTGATATTGACTCATCGTCGTTCTAGGTGTGTAGGCTAGTTCTACGTATAATTGATTCGATTTGACACATAAATTAAGACCATATTCATTTTATTTAGATGATCTATAACAACATTCATATGTAGATTTGTTTTTGTTGGTGTCCACACAATTGACTTGTCTAGATCTTATACATGATTTCTTTTATTTAACATTGTGAAGTCTGTTGCAAGGTATTTCTTATTCTTGTAATTGTCACTTACCATAGTTCATGCGCACATCATATATACCAAAAATTGCAAAATTAGATACACACGTTTTCGATAGTAAGATAACCTTTTCTATTATACAAGTGGGAATGATAAATATTTACTATTAAATCTTATTATAAGTTATCAAGATCAAAATATATACATCACGTGAGTTCTTTTTTATAAAAAAAAATCATAATTTTTTAAAACTTTTTACATAACATTATATCTTAATCATTATAATTGTATAATTCGGATTTACTCGTCTTCTCACTTTTATATAAACATGACTTTCTCACTAGATATGTTCCAGTACAGTCAACATTCATTTATATTTTTAAAAGTATACATTACACTAAATTAATATAATGAAGTATCAGATAATTTTTAAATGATATTAAAATTTATAGATTTGACCTATTGAATAAGAATTTTTAATTTAATGATTGAATTAATAATGTTCAATATGCACAAATATTTATTAAAATTACTCTTACAGTAAGTTGAAAAGGTTGTCTTTTTATACTATGAATAAACAATAATCAATTTTTGGTTATTCTTCAAGAGATTATATTGTTTCATTATGATGGCTACAGTTATATTGGGTCTGTTTTCATCTCATACATAATTTCTTTATTAATAAAATTATGAATATAAATTAAAGTATTTTAAACAGTGCGAAAGTATAGAAAAAGGAATGGGTGAATGAATAGTAGAAATAAAAACTGCTTTTATAAGAAAAAATTGCACAAATTAAGTCCATGAGCACAAGATTGTTTGAGCATGAATGAAAAAGAATTCGAAAGGATTATGACATCTAGACAGATACACAAGTCACAGAAAGAAAATATTTAGTTCGCAATAAAAGATTATGAAAGCTAATTACTAGACATCAGTTAGCTAGTAACAAAATAGTCTTGGGTTGATCAGAATGCTCTGCTTCAATTATAGGTAGTATACCAAGTTAATTTTGAAACATTGTTAACGTAGAAGTTCACTTTATTATCTAAATATATTGTCTTGTTACTTAACGTGTTTGACAATGCATAAAAATATTAAATCCATTTAAGTAATATAATAGCGTATTAATGTGAAACCTTTTCATCGATATTCAAGTTAAATTATAATACAATTATAGATATAATCTTATTATGAATATCATAAGATAACATAAAAAAAGTTATGAATAACCCAATTTTACATATTCTAATAAAAATCTTTCTTCTTTTAGTTATTTAATCAATGCTACAAGGATACTAATTAGCATTTGCATTATAGATAATATGAAGTGGTTATATGATAATAATTGACTTTCGTAAAAAATTGACTGGATAAGAGAAGTTGACAAATTCCTGTAGGTGCATAACTGTATAAATAGAAATCATACAATTGTTTACAGAAAAATGCTACATAGCTTACAAATGATAAAATAAAACCATAGAAATTTAGCAAAATTCAGTCAAAATTTATCAAGAGTCACGGTTAATTATTAGACATAAAAGCAGGAAAAATACATTCCTATAAGAATTAGGGGTGCTGAAAGACACAGAATTCAGTCAAAAGTAACATGGTTTTCGTATATTCCAGTCTGTTACCAGCAAGTTCAAGCATCCACAGTGTGATAGACACATGAATAATCACCAAAAATTATGTTGATGCTGAAAGCAAACTTGTAACAAGTTAACACTATCACTGTAATATTTGGCATTCCCAAAATCCAGCATTCTTCCCCATTGAATTAAACAACTATCCTGAAAAAAAAAAAAAAAAAAGGTGAGGGGTTGATTGCTGGTATATAACATTAATGAATTTAGATGGCCTAATAGGTTACTATGTCCACAGTCATCAAATTGAAGGTACGATTCAAATTCACTAAAATTTTCCTCTAATCAAGATCTCCTTTGAGACCTTGGAATTGGCCAGCTGAGAGTGCAAATCTCCATTGACTCAGAAGTTGTCATATTCGTGTTTGGATATGGATGCCGATATATCAGATGGGGACTGTTTGGATGGAAAGAAGTCATGATGCTACATGGTGACAAACTGCTGCAAGGATCATAGATTTCTTGAATAAATTTCAACTTGCACAACATCTGTCCCTTGTTCATAACTCAGCCCTGGATTCCGTGTCCTCATTCGATGAATCTTCACTATTCAAGTCCTTGGATTGATTAGGGGGTTGTATTGATTCTGATTCTTGATCATCACCCAAGATTCGTGCTGTGAATCTTCTTGCCTCAAAATCCAGGTCTGGCCACTCAGAAACTATTCGTCTAGCACCCTAATGTTCCGAGATAAAGTAGTAAAAAAAAATGGACATAGAAGACAAAGAGGAGTGCAAAAACATAAGTTGCGATAGGAAACAAGTTTCCATGAACACAAAACTTAAAACAGCAAAACATTTACCTGCAGTTTGGGTTCTTTTGTCATGGGATTGTTGCACAGATCAATGGTTTTTGCCTTGTATTTTGTAGCATTACCACACCATGATTCACACCATAGCCACTCTTGCGGCAAAGAGAAAATAGGCACGGTATGCTGAGCATAATTAGGAAGATCCTAGACCATTTTAGGGCAAATTTTAGCAAATAGGCACCTCAAAACAAAAACAAAAGCATGCATTCAAAAGAGAGAAGAAGGCTAATGGGAAATACATTGGAAGTACATAAAGATTAATCTTCATAAAAAATAATATGAAATATACTACGAAACTAGTAACTTGATTTTACAATCCTAAGTATCCAATTTTAGCCCTTCATATAATTTATGAAATTGACTCTATTTCAAATTCTGAAATATTTGTTCAAATTTCAAATGGTAAGAAGGAAGGACCTGATTCCAACTTGCACAAAAATGATATTGATTCAACACTAAGGTAGTGTTTGGACCAGCTTATTTTGCCTTTTTTTCTCCTTAAAAGTAAAAGCTGGGCGAAACACTCATATATATAAAAGTCCTTAAAATTATAAGTAGCTTATTTTTAAGACTAAAAGATGAAAATAAGTCGGAGTAGCTTTTTTATAGCTTGTGCGGAGCTTTTCTAGCAACAACCATCCTTTGAATCCCATCTACCGGCCTTTCATGTATTTCTTTTTCTAAAATAAATTAATTTCCTCCTTTCTTATGTGTGCGTGCCCCTGCAGCTTTTCTGTGGAATAATGATGATGTTTTTTTATTCTTCCCATAACATTGAAATCCTCATGCTTAACAATATATTTTTGTTGTTGAGAAAGTTTCCATAAGTTGTACTTTCGTTTGCAAATTATCACTGAAATAAAATTATATTAATTGAAGTAATTTCAATTTTTAATATATTTATTTTAATATTTTAATTTACTTTTATTATCATTAAAATGATTTAATATGAATTAAATTAATTTAACACAATATTTTTTTGTTTTATAAATATATTTTGATTATTAGTTTCAAATAAATTACCATACAACTTTTAACTTAAAAAGAGCTTTTAAGTTAGAAAATATAAAAACTTCCAAACAACTTTTACCTTTTTTTTAAGTTCTTATTTTAGCTTTAACTTGAAAGTAACTTTTAAGCAAAAAAAAAAAAGCCGCCAAACATAGCATAAGCCTTGCCAACAAGGACATGCTGTACATGAGCAGTCTTTACTAGTAAATTTTTTATGACAGTGATCACACAATGTTTCCAACAAATACGGAAATGCCATCTTGATCAATGGGTATAAACATACTGAAATAATCAAATTAAAAAGTTTCTATTTTCTAAATAAATTATACAACCTGTTATAAATTTATAATATGATCACTCATCAATAGTCACCAAAGACAGATTCAGAGAGCATATCATAAAGTTGCTCCCTAGTTTTCCTTTCATTTTTGGTTAACGGATTGAAGAGGCTACATCTTTTAAGAATTCACTTTGACAAGGCATATACATCAAAAGTTAAAACAACTATTCTTTGGCCCTTGTTTAACAGCATACTGTTTTAGGTTAACCATTTTGTTTAGAGCAGTGTTACTAATTCTGAGTTTGTTGGTCATAGGTTCGACTCCAGAAATAGTCTCTTTACATATGCAAGGGTAAGGTTGTGTACAATATCCCTCCCCCTTACCTGCGCATAGCGTGAAGCTTCTGGACAATGGGGTATGTAGTAGTGTTACTAATCCTAAGTGGTTTAGAGATGGTTCCTGATGCCTCCATCTTATGAAATTATTGGAAAGTTACCTTAATTGTGGTCATCCCTACGCCAAAAAGGGCTATCTAAGGAGGGGCTGACCAGAAAGGCTAAGTTTAACATGGTAGAGTGCAGCCACTAGGATGCGGCTCTTAGGGGATTGAGATCCCACATTGACTAGAGATAAGGCCTAAGGCTTGGGTAATTCTCACCTTGCAAGCAAGTTTTATGGTGTTGAGTTAGGCCTTAAATCCAAATTCTAAGAAAAGTGTTGGAGATACCACATCAACTAGTGATAAAGTCAAAGTAATGTATACAAGTGGGGGACAACCCTCACCTTACAAGCCCCACAGTAACTAGTGATTAAGCAAAAATTAACGTGTATAAAAGTGTGTGTGTGTGGGGTTGTTTTGGGGGGGCGGGGGGGGGGGGGGGGGA
>PYAF01000205.1:3409147-3423698 GCA_007407185.1 Glycine tomentella | reverse complement strand
GGGGGGGGGGGGGGGGGGGGGGGGGGGGGGGGGGGGGGGGGGGGGGGGGTGGTAAGTTGGTTTTGTGGGATTAAGTTAGGTCCAAACCCAAATTGTGTCCCAATTCTATGGGAGGATTTTAGGAGATACTTAAGTCCTTCACTTAGACAAAAATGATGAGTCGGGTATTGATACTCATGACCATTATAATTGTTATAAAGCCTCTCTCCCTTAGAAATATCACTAGTTATTGGAGTTAGTTAGACTTAGCTGCTTTGTATTAAAATCTATACATACCCTAGGTGTGTACAAGTTGATTTGATTTTTTCTCAATAATACAATTTCTTCTATGAATTCTCTCTTTTTAAACTCTCTCAAATCTAACAAGTAGCAACCAAAAAAAACCTTGCATTTACCATCAACATTGTATCTCACACATCCACACTTCTGCTTCTTCCTACCTTCCTATGTACGATTGTTAATGCCACTGATAAAGCGAGCAATGTTTCCACGTTTATCAGCTCAGATAACAAGATTTTGAGAACTTTCTCTCAAAAGAAGAATTGGTTTCTTCGGGATTTGGAGGGAGTTTTGGTGATGGTAATGACAAGCGTCCTTCTCAGGATGCTAAGTGTCGGAAACATTCACGACCTCTGATATTACATAAGAAACAGATGAGACTGTTACCATTTGTTCCTACAAAAGATCCTGCCCAGACCTTGCTTCTGCTTTAACAGCATTAAGTATGGAATTCAATGATCACCTCACATACTTGCCTAGAAAGGCTCCTAGATCTGTGAATCAAGCCACACTAAAAAACGGTGGCATGAAGATTCTTTCCAAGGAAGACATGGAGACCATAGAACACTGCATTGCTATGTCTAAAAGAGGTGAATTCCCTCC
Organism: Glycine tomentella; assembly: GCA_007407185.1. Classification (NCBI taxonomy): domain Eukaryota; kingdom Viridiplantae; phylum Streptophyta; class Magnoliopsida; order Fabales; family Fabaceae; genus Glycine; species Glycine tomentella. The sequence continues at coordinate 3,422,816 of PYAF01000205.1, read as the reverse complement.
CTTTATGGTTGTTTATGATTTGTGTGCAAGTTATACTGTTGAGGCTGATGACCTAATCAAGGATATGACAATTATTGCTGAATACATTGGCGATGTGGATTACCTTGACAACCAGGAATGTGATGATTGTGACAGTATTATGTCCATTCTTAGAGCAGAAAGTTCTCGAAGTGTTGTTAACTGTGCTGATAAACATGGAAACATTGCTCATCGCTCCCTTTATGAGTGGCATAAACAATTATACACAGGAAGGTAGGAAGAAGCAGAACTGTAAATGTGAGATACAATGTTGATGGTGAATGCAAGTTTTTTTTTTTTGTGGTTGCTACTCACGGCATTTCTAAGGGAGAGAGGCTTTATTATGATCATAATGGTCATGAGTATCAATACCCAACTCATCATTTTGTCTGAGTGAAAGACAAATACCTCCTAAAATCTTCCTACAGAATTGGGACGCAATTTTAGATCCTTGAGAAAGGATTCAATTTATATTCTTGAAAATTTCAACTCATTGTTGTTGCATATTCCACACGTTTTGATATAAAGCAGTCATTTATAATGCACTGGGTTTTCATGTTATATTGGGACTACAAAAACCAGTCAAACTTGCTTAACAACACACTCTTTTAAGTAGGGATTCATTTGCAGGTAAAAGGAACTATTAGCTTAAACCTCTTACCTGATCCAAGTTGGCTAGACTATTTGGATCCCTGCTTAGTGTTTCATAAATAACTCTAAGATTATCTCCAGCTGCAGTCTCTCGGAACTTCTTCAGATCAACAACATATAAAGCACTGAAAAACGAAATTGAAACAGTAAGCATTGAAATTATATTTGGCAATAGAATATAAAAGTAGCTACTAACCTAATATGGTATGGTTTTCCCCGCAAATGATCATTCCAGAAACCCTATGACACAGGGAAAAAAGGTTAACAAATATTTATAGCCAATACTGCATTAAAATTACATGGGCGTAACGAAAACCAAGAGTATCATATGGATTGGAATTGAACAATAGTTAGAATTTCGACAGTGACATTTACTTGTCTCCAAAACCTATATCCATCCATCTCCTTATTATTATCACAAAATGGGGTATATGCCAGGGATTTTCCTCTTATATCCATGTCATAGAGTACTCCCATGTCTGCCCTAACAACTTGATCAGCATCTACAAAAATGACCTGCATATATTGGTAGATTTTAGACAGATTTTCTTGTAAGGGATTTTCATTCTTCATTATCTTTGTCATAACATTGTTATTGGGAAAAACCTAAGTCCCACATTGGCTAGAGATAAGCCCAAGATAGAATATACAAGTGAGAGGCAACCCTCACCCTATGAGCTAGCTTTTGGGGTTGAGTTAGGCTCAAACCAACAATCTAAGAATTGTGTAGTGTGACATTGAAATTAATTGTGCAAAAGACAAAAACCAAAAGCATGGAACTTGATGCAGAAGAAGAAACCATGATACCTTCTCCAAAGAAAGGGGGAAAATGACATCTAGGAATAAGATTTTATATGCCCAAATTATTCGCTGCTTTTCTTTCTGCTTATGCAACCATGTGGGCCACTTGTACGTGACTAGGTCATATTTAAAACCATATTCTAGGGCCATGTGTGGAATTAAGTCCTGTATGTTAAGTCAACCAAAATGGTTCAGGATGTCAGGCAAATTCATCATTCTACTTAACATTCCAATATACAAATGAATTAAAATGTAAGCATATAATTTGGGTGGATATATAACCTTAAAAGGAGGAGAGAGGTAGTTCTTTATGAACCAGAATTTAACTGGACGATGAGTATTCTTTAGAACACTTAGAATCATAATCTTCATAAAGCGTTCATATCTGGCAAATTGACAAGAAGCACAAAGTGAAGATTGCATCCCTGATGACAAATAAAATACCACCAGGCTACAACTAAATATGAAAAAATATTATAGAATCCAAGTATGGAGTTTAATAGTTACCATGCATTTGGAAGTGTATAACATTTGTTTGAAAGATTGTACTTAGAAAAACTTGCACAAGAAATTAACGTCCCTAAATTTCCTATTAATTACAGGCACTTGAAACTGAAATTTTATTCTGCAATGGAACCCCGAATCCCATTCCACGAAATCTGAATCAACATACATGATTGACCCCATTCCATGAAGAAGCATAGAACATCAATAAATGATATTTTCTGCTGTACAAGACAATTTTTCCAACATGATACGTCACATATAGTAAGCACTGTTTAAATTTCGAAATAAAGGACCGAACTTGAACAAACATATATTAAAAGGCAAAACTAAAAGGAAAGACAAGAAAGGAAACTTGTAACAACAACTTATTATAAGAGAACCACTTACAGGTGCCCAGAAGCAATAGAAAAGATATTAATAGTTTTTCCATGCCGTCCACCCCTTCCTTTCTCCTATATGGGAAAAAGGTTCAATCTGTTACAACTTTGGAAATGATAGATACAGAGATAAAAATGGAAGGACAAAGCACAAGGTAAACACTTAATAAGGTTCAATCTGTTAGGGTGTGTTTGGATACGCGTTGAAACCACGTTGAACGGAGAAATTGTGCATTCCAATGTAAAAATGCCAAATCATTACATCAATTAAAGCTTCAAAGCCTAAAATCAACATCAATCTGATAAAATCTTTTTATATAACATTAACTTAACGTACCAAAAACTAATAGGGTTTTCAAGGAAATATAATAAATGATGATTTTTGTAAAATAGACAGGTGGAAAATGTTAGGAAGTCTTACATCGTCTGCCTTAATTCTCGGGGTGCAGCTTATATATCTGTTGAGCAACTTTACTTAGTGCCAATTGGTTTTATTTCTGTTGGTGGTGACATTAATACTGTCTTCCGAGAAGTATTTGTGTCACTGGAACTTGCTTCTAATTTAATTTCGGTTGTGCAGTTGGTGGATAATAATTGTAATGTTAATGTCTCTCAGACTAGTTGTTTTGTGCAGGATCAGGTGTCGGGGAAAGTGATCACGAAGGGACCTAAAGTAGGCAGATTGTTTCCACTCCAGTTTACTTCTCCTAGTTTTTCCTCATTTTCTTGTACTGCTGTCCCGTCCTCATTCGAGGATTGACATAATAAACTAGGACATCCAAATTCAGTTGTTTTTCTCATTTAATAGAGAATGGTCTGTTGGGTAATAAAACTCTTGTTTCTGACTCATCCTTTAAGTGTTCAGTGTGCAAACTTGCCAAAAGCAAAAATCTCCCATTTCCCCATAATGCTACTCGTGCTAACAAATGTTTTACAATTATTCACAGTGATGTGTGGGGTGTGTCTCCTGTCTTGTTGCATTCTAAGTATAAATACTTTGTGATGTTTATTGATGACTATAGTCGTTTTACTGGGATTTACTTCCTTCGTTCTAAAGATGAAGTTTTTCCTATGTTTAAGAATTTTTTTGCTTATATTGAGAACCAGTTTTAGACAAGTATTAAGATTTTGCGCATTGACTCTAGTGGGGAGTACATGTCTCATGCCTTCCAAGAATACCTACAACTAAAAGGCATCCTTTCTCAGCTCTCTTGTCCTTATACACCTCAGCAAAATGGCATTGCAGAATGAAAAAGTCAAAATTGGCTTGATGTTGTTGGATGAGCAAGAGGCAGAGCACCGTTGCGTTATCAACTATTGAGGCTGAGTACATGGCCTTGGCACATGCTGTCAAGGAAGTTACTTGGTTAAGAAGACTGTGTAAAGAGCTTGGCCTTACACAAGGAGATGTGACTGTTGGATGTGATAGTCAGAGTGCTATATTTTTGGCTAAAAACCCAGGATACCATGCGAGGACCAAGCACATAGATGTCCAATATCATTTCATCAGAGAAAAGATTGTAAGACAACGTAGTAATGCTGAATAAGGTTGACACAAAGGAGAATGGTGCTGATTTTCTGACCAAGGCAGTGGTTTCAGAGAAGTTTGAATGGTGTACAACTGCATTGGGATTAAAGAAGCATGCAAAACATTCGCCAAGTGAGAGAATGTTGGGTATGGCTTATACTATGCCGTCAGCAGATATGCACGGGAGTCTCCTCGGCGGGGGCTAGGGGGCAGCACCCCCAAAACTTTTTTCGAGGCCCAATACTGTTGTTGGCATCATGTTTTATTATTTATAGTTTGGGCTTGGGCCCGTGAATAGCTACGGTGCTTAGGGTTTCTAAGCTTATATATTTCCTTGTAACCTGAGTGCATTGTACGAGTGTGTGAGGGAAATATAGTAAATAGCTAGACGTAGCCTATATTGGGTGAACCAGGGTAAACTCTGTGTGTTGTTTTCTTCTTCCCCTTTCTCTTTTTCTCCTATCTCGATTGTTGTGTGATTGTTTGGTTGAAACAATCCTCACCAAGGCTGTACCTCGTCCTCGACATCAGTTTCTTAGCAGCAAATTGATGCTTCTTGATTAGCCGCATCAATTTGAGGGGGATGTCAATAAGGGATTCTGTTATTATGTTGTTTCCTGTAATCAGCAAATCTGTCTATTCATTGTATATTATTAGCTGTCCTGATTTAGGTTGTACAAATTAGGAAATAGAATTATTGTGTCTTAATGGCTGTAAATGCGTCTTTAATGACAGTAAAGAAATCTGTATTATTTATGGATGAACAGCAGAATGAAGGGAATGCATTCAAGACAAATTCTGACAGAAAACTAACTGACAAGTAAATAAAAGACATACTTGCGAACTTTTTTCAGCCTTTTTAGATAATTTGTTGCCGCCAATGAAACCAGAAGTCCATTTTAAGAAGTTGGAATTCAAGCCACTTCCCTATAAAAATATCATGAAGATATCTGTTATGGATTGCACTAGCTTTAGCCTTTAAATAATAATGTTATCATTTTATGCTTCAAAACATGTTTTTAAAGAACAATTTTTAATAGAAAGCACTCACTTTCTTCTCATCTTGTGCATTGTCATCAGGAAGGAGTAATTCCTCATGCTCCCTGCCCTTTTTTTTCACTACTTCCATATGAAATACTTTACCCCGTAAATCATTAATAGTAATGAGTTTTGATGATTGTTTATCGTAACTTCCTTCACCATCTTCCTTTAAAATGTAAAGCTCGGAACTTCTTCCAGGAGCAAGCTGCAAGTACCAAACTCCAGGTGAGACTTTCATTTGCCAATATCCCAGGTTGGCCATCACAAGGGTATCAACTAAATGGGGAGTAGTTTTTGTCCCAAGGATCAGCTGAAGTCCCCGAGGAGGATCTTGATCTTTCTCAGAACAATGACCTGATTAGATTTGACAAGAGTGACAATAGATTAGTACACAGTGCTCATTAATGATTGTTAACATAGAAGAGAGGACAGAATTAGGAATATAATAATTAGAGAGATTTTAGGAAAATTGATAGAGCCTCTATTAGTTGGTTTGGGTATGTTTAGTGAAGACTGGTAGAAACACCAATAAAGATGTTTAACCAGATGGAACATATTTCATTAGTTAGAGGTAGAAGGAGACCAAGAAAAACTATCAAGTCAAACCATTACGAGAGATTTAGAGGGTAAATGGTCCATATTTACAGTTAAACATATGACAGTAATTTAAGGCCTCATATGATCCCTTTAGCCAATTCCACCTAGTGGGAAAAGGCTTTGTTGTTGTTGTTGTGTTTTGTAAGCTAATCAAGGAGAAAAGAGAAGCTAATGTTATAGACATAACTACACATATTAAACATCCTAATTGCACATAAGTGTTTAATAGAAATTTAACCAGTGACATGCTGCTGGTTCATAGGCTACAAATGGCTATATTCATTTTCCCTTGCTGTGTAATGAGCAGAGTAGGTTCCCCATTTTCTTAGTTCTTAAATTGTTCTGCATCTGTTTCTTCATAAAATTGTTTGTTTCACATTTCAGTGTGTTGGGTGTGCCCTAGGTCTATGGATTAGATTTTGTTGACTAGCTTTAATTGTTATGGCAGAAGTAAAGAAGCCAAATTTTTATGGTAATGTGCAATCTATGCTACACTTTGATGATTATGCAGGAGCATTATTTTTGTCTTTAGGGATCCCTTTGGACAAACATATTCTTTGGGATAAGATTAGGCATTTGAATTCTAGTAGTTGTAAAGCACAGGGACTTTTAAAAGAGGTGTCAATTACAGGAATGTTAAGGTTGGGAAACTTTGCTTCATTTTTCTTTTGTTGTCATTTCTTGGCTGTTCTTTTTGTTTTTTTTAAAGAGGGCCTCTAAAAGAAAAAGTTCGTATGTAACTTTTTTTCTTAAAAAAGTGTTAATTACGCTAATAAACTAGACTACTACAAATAGTTGTGGCCTAGCATTCTAACAAGTAGCAATGATTATTTTAGTAACAATTATATCACTAACACTAGGAGTCACCAGCTTGTATTTCTAATAAACAAGATGCAATCTTACCGGTGAGAACAAGAGCTTCAAGCTCAAAAACTGCTTGCAATGTCCTTGTGTCACCAAGGTTCTCAAGAAGAATGTTATCCAGGTCATGGCTGCAGCATGAGAGATATACTAAGGACTATTAAAATTCACAAAAAGTAGTCATTACATATAAAAACTCCGAAATGTATTACATAGACCTCCCTCAAGGCATGGAAAAATCATATTTATTTCCCCCATTCCCAAAATATCAAAGGGAATGCCTTCGCTAGACAGAAAAATACAAAGCATTCAGAGTTTATAATTTAATTCAACAATTTAACTTGATTATTTTTCTACCAGAGTTGGTGGTTGGTGTGTCACTAATTATGAGACTCATTCAAGTTTAGATGCAAAAAACTTTATTCTTTTTAAATGTTCACCCCATTTTTACGGTATTAATTCAAATTTATAACATGCTTCTTTATTAACAAAGACAAGGGTACATTTGGACTAACATATAAACATTGACATTAGAATGATTTAACGAGTCTAACAGCTACTTAATGGAATAGGTTACGGTTACTATAAATCTGAAATGAGGAAGACCCGTGTATTTTATTCACAATAATTTACTCGTCTCCAGTTACATTCAAACAAAAAATTGATAAAAGAATCAGTATATTAACAAATTCTAAAATAATACATACAATGCAATAACGGGCTCAACAAGCCAAGACTCAGGAACATCAAGATTCATGGTGAGAGTCTTAGACAACGGCATGTTTGCAAAGAATGCTTGTGGGCCATTTATTGCAGAGTCAGTGTTGCTAAAATCATCCTGCAAAAATCAGAAACCCTGTGAGACCTAACATCAAATATCATGTCTGGAATTATCTTAGAGAATGAAGTGTTAAATAAATAAGATATACCATTGTTGGTACTACATATCTGTAATAGCCCTTCAGAGGAAGATCAGCAAGAGAACTCTGTCATAAGATGAAAAACAGCATTCAATACGAATTAGGAAAATTATAAAGAACTTGGCAACACATTTTTCTGGAGGAAAATTAAAAGAAATATATCTTGTAGAAAATCTCGCATAAGACTATCACTAGAAATCAGGAGTTCAATCCTTGTTGCTCCATTCTTCTAAATAAAGGCTAAATTTCGATACAAGATAGAGTGGGCCTTCACATTAATGGATTTTGCAAGAGGGAGTGCAATGGATATCAAACTAATCAAGAGCCTTCACCTAAGCAGTTAAGCATTTGGGAGAGTTGGCTCTTGGCAGGTTACAAGCTAAAAATTATTTAGAGTAGAACAGATGAAGGATAGATGAATTAACTCCTACAAGCCTATTGATCATAATGTGAATGGACTAATACATGCACATTTGGTTGAAGTGTAACTATAGCATCAAGGAAATTTCTTTGGATAAGCAGCTACTTTGGGATAAGATAAGATCAGACAATTGGTTTCTACTTGGTGTAAAGCCGACATGGTTTTTTATACTAAGTTTCTTTTACAACTCTGTTGAGGGATCGGGTAGATTTTCTTTCTTTGTTCTCTGTTGTCTGTATTTCCTTTTTATTTTAAGAAGGATTTTAACCTCCTGATTCTTTGTAATCATATATTATGTGTTAAAAATAAAAGGCATAAACGTAAGACTGAATAACAGAAGGCCTTATGAAAGCCAAATTAGGTGAAAATTCAAAGTTCCACAACACAAGGGCAACACTTTGGCTTGTCTCATCCAATCACAATGAGAGAGAAACAATTTTTTTTCCATCTTCTTTTTTATTCCAAATGCCTAAAAAGAATCTTATTGAAGGAACAATTTCAATTGCAGAAAAAAAATTGTTATATAATTATTTATGTTTGCAGAACAATAGATAGATTTGAACCAACCATTGGATTCAGTACAATTCTCATGCTGGGCTGAATGTATTTCCACAAAACTCGAAGAATTCCAGACAACCTCTGGCTGGTTGGACTTAAAGGATCAAGAACCGCATCAATATGAATACTTGAATTTACATTATTTAGAATAATGGCACTGCACAGATAAATGATGGAAAAAGAAATACTGACATCATATAATACATATAAATGAGCAATCCAGAAATGACAAAATCATAAGGAAAAAAATGTTTGAGTGCATTGTAACTGATAAAGATAACCTATGCTGATCATTCAGAATCTCAAAACGAGCACTTTCAGAATTCCGCTCCCGCATGGCCATTGAAGATGATAAGGCCATGACAATATCACTAATGAATTTGCTGCAAACAACATAAGGCAACATTAAAGAATTGTTAAATATTCAGTAAACAGAAGTGATTGAACAAAAATCTGTTTAAGTTACTATAAATCAGAGGACTTATGACACACCCAACATTCTCCAAAAATTCCCAAGAACTCAACAAATCAGTAGTAGCAGAAAAATGTAACAATAGATGAGCTTGCACAGCACATAATACACATTATGGGAGTTTGCTATGTTAAAAGGAAAGAAAACCATAGGCATATTGTACTGAAACCGTGTGTCTGAATACACCATGGATGAGAGTTTATATATGCTTATAGTATTAATTGCACATAAATAGAGGATATTCAGTTTCCTATAAATCAGAGATTATATGCCTATAAAGTATAAACTACAATTATTACAATGAATTCAGAATATTATATTCTGATTCCCAACATGCTTCATGTAACCTATCACCTATGCACTTTTTCATTCTTTAATTTCTTGTTTCTAAACTTACTTTCTATTCAACTGATTCCCATAGTCATTTGCTTGAATATAAATTCTGCAGAAATTGGTCTATAGCTAGCATGGTTTCTCAATCAATCATTGGGAAACAATACTTATGATTATCTCATCACTTTATTCTTTGTATGATCTGTGCACTTGCATTGTGCCAACAATGTCATGTAACACCTCACTTTTAGGCTTTGGTTTTCCAGACCCTCCCTCCAACATTTTTCAGTTAAAAGAAAGCTTGTCATAGGAAGGTGATATATGTAATGATCTATAGAGAAATCAAACAAAAATTAAAGGTGAGTCAAACAGAAACAGCAAAGTTCAAGAAACCTTGTTAGCGTGTCTGGGTAAACATCATGCCATTCCACCTCTTCAATAATTTCCACAATGTGCTTTGTCCTTTGTTTAAATTCTATTGATTCCAGAAGATGCAGATCAGCACTCAAAAATGTGCTTTCATCAATTGGATAAGTTACCTATTAAAGATAGATATTAAGGAAAGAACACAAGATTAATAAGGAAATTTAAGCATTGGTGAAAATTCATCGGCAAATTTTGAGAGAGAAGAGCAAAGTTATATTTGTAAACAAGCAATGAAAACAATTATTCATCAGAAATCAGTCATACTATGAAATAGCTGAAGACACCAAAACAATATTACCCTTCCATTAGTGAAGACAGCATTGACACCAGATTCAAGACCAAGCACCCTATACAAAGAATTCTGCACCTGATAACAAGACGTCTAATTAATACAAATTATCATGATTAACAGACAAAAAAATATTAGTGAAAAACTCTTAAATTGTTTAACATAGTGCAAACTAAAATGAAATACATAAAAGAGGAGCATAAATGGAGAATAAAAGCAGCGGGATTTCAGGTATTAGTATCAAATAGAAAAAGTAAAAGTATGAGGCACAAGGTCGGGTTGTTAAGAACTAAAAGCAAATGTCCAAATGGCAAGATAAACTAGAAGTACCATAGTCAAATGCTTTCTGACTTCACTGGCAGGAAATTCTAGGAGGGCAGACCTATAGCCCTTAGATGGTAACCCATTAGCTTCACCAAGCTCGCAAACCATATCAACAAATGCTTGAGTGCTCTCAGCTTCCATAGGAGGTGTAAGGATGTAATTCTTCTCATATAGTGAGCAAAGCTGATCCAAGAAGTCCAATACATTCGTCTTATGACTGCACACCATGCATTCAAACATTTGATATAAAAATGGTGCTTCCACTATGGAAAGGAATTGACAAAATCACAGAATTGAAATCAAACAATCTATTAAAATTCAACCAGCTTTTGAATTAAAAGCAAAATCCAAACACATACCTATACAAGGATGCAGTGATTTCAAAGACGTTAACAAATAGGAGGCTAAACAAATTACGATTCCGATTGGCATTAAACAGAAGACCTACACGAGCATTTTTGGATCCTTCTATCTGTAGCATTATGTTCAAATAACAAAAACATCAAATATGCTTAAAAGCATCAAATAAATTGGTCCAACTCATAATAGGCATTATAGACAATAATTTAAAAAGAACCAAGAAGATTTAAAAGAAGTGCATATTGGTATTAACCAGATAATGTATGCCTTGTTGAAGTAATTTCATCCCATTCCTTGAAGTGATATCAACAGCAAGAAGATGCGTCACAGCCTTCGTATCATCCATTGCTGGTTTGGATGAAAACAATCCACATGTGACAACAAAAGAAACAGACTGTACAAAAGAAATTAGAGATTCTAACATTTAAACAACTTACTTCCAGGAGAATGCAAGTAGACAATGTCATTTAGTACAGATTCCTCCCCAAAAGTAAACATTGACAGAGATATGAACCTTGGTTTGCTGTCAGAAATAATCTACACCAAAGGATTAGCATTAGAAACTGGTTAGTATCATTATAAAGGTTCCCAAAATTTAAATTATTAAATTATTTAACTACTATACCTTAGGATTATAACGTTGTATACCAGCTTCTGATAGAAACTTAGCTAATACATCAGTGTCAGACATTATTTGTCCAAAATATACTTGTTCCTGTATTCTTGGAGTCTCATCATTCAAGGCATTTATAAGAGCTTCCTGGTAAACACAATTGCATAGAAATAAGTAGAGGAAAAATTTATTCTACTAACACTCTGATTAATACATCACAGTTATACTAGACAAACAAAAAATTGGGCACAACACACCTGAAACTAAAGTTGAGCACATGCAGAATATCCAAAGTTAAACAACACACTAAGGAAAACTACAACAGTATGGATAAGTGCAAGTAGTCAAACAATGATAAGTATATGAAGGGGATCTTACAAATTTATAGATAGCTGTGAGTTTATTAGTGCATTGTAAGAGACTCATCTGCATTTTACTACGTAAAGTGTATCCTGTGCTATTTATTTTATTTTGTTTTAGGTTGCCAACATTAAGGAAAAGCACATATAAAAACAAAGAGAAAGAACTCATTTTACAAAGACCACAATATTACTGTTAGATATTATTACAGAAAGTAGTATTAGAGATCACCTCTCATGCTTGCACTGTAATTTTCTTTTTCTGTTTTGGGCTTCAGTTAGTGGTCTGGGCCAAGCTTATCAGCTAGCCCATAGTCAGCTTCTATCAGTTGTAAGTATTTCGTGTGATCTGATACGACAACACACAACAGTAAATAATTCTTACATGGTATCAGAGCAGGTTATTATTGACACAGGAATATGAAAGTCGTTCTCCATCGGGGACCTACTGCCATCAGTGGACCTTTCTGCTCACTGCCCTTCTTTTGATGACCCTTTCTCCTTTCTTCTACACGCCAAACAGTTTTGGTTCCATTATCACTGCAGTGTGCCTTCGTTCTCGCATGAGCAAGCTGCTGCAAGCCTCTATTGGCAGTCATCGCGCCCTCCTATCTCCAACGCAACCATACCCCCGGAGTCTCCACCTCTCGACGACCAGAGTGCACCCTGTCATGTCGCCGTTCAACGACGCACGCACCACCACTCTCCAGCGCGTGTGCATCACACACCAGCTACAGATCTGTGCATGACACCTATCGCCAGGTCGTCCACATGTGCAACCAACTCAAAACACCGCCACAGCAACCCCACGCAGGGCCCTTTTCCAGCGAGAAAAGTTCACGCAAATAACGCGACACGTCACACTGGAAGCACATCCTTCTGCCTCAGGGCGTGCTATTTTCAAAGGTGAACAATACCCATCGCTACTATGGGCTTTCGTTGGTTGCCGCCGAGGTTTATTCGGCACAACCCCATGATCGGAATCGTCTTTCGTTTCTGTTGGGTTTACCACATTTGGAACAAACTTGGTTCATATGACATATATGCTCTAGCTTGAGGGGGAGTGTCAAAGATATGATCTGATATGTTTTAATTAGAGCAGTTTAGTATGGGATTATTTCCATTATTACTCCTTATTTTGTAAACCTCCTTCATTATAAATAAGAATATTTCTGTGGTTCGATATGACAACACACAACAGTAAATCTTACAACAAGAATCAATAATACAGTTTACTTTCAGTTGCACAAATCTTTTTCTCTTTCTCTGAATTCTATCAGAATTAATGTAAAAAGAATGATTATAGGTTGATTATGTAATAGTGATATCATGTAATTACAGTAATCATGTAACTATAAATCCTTGTACGGTACTTATTACACTCTGTATATATAATTTGCTCTTTAATACAGAGCTATTCATCACATTTTTCATTTTCTCTTTCTCTCAACACTTATATCTTTGCCAACCACCTTGTACAATATAAAATATTGTGAATTGACAGCAGAATTGCAGAAAAAGTACAAAAAAAAAAAAAAGAGGAAATAAAATTTTAAGACAGTGGAAAATGTTAAAAAAATCATTACCTCAGTGGGATCAATAACAAGGCCATTCATCAACAATGAACATTGAAGCTTAGACAAACCAAGCTTAAATACAAACTTGGAGCTTTCTTGTGACAATTCCTTCAACTTTTGATTCTTATACAGCTTTAGTAATATCTCTTGAGGTGGGAACTTTACCTTTGATCTATAGAAATACAGAGAATATTTAATTCATGTTTAAAAATAAATTAGAACGTAATGTTACTGCTAAAAAATTGAAGCACTACGTTAGTCAAATGCCAGAAGCATACTAATCAACAAAAAGTACTCTAAAACTTACAATATTGTTTCCACAAACACTCCTTCAACATGGTGCAGTTTAAGAGCATCATCTGCATTGCCATCTGACTCAATGTGTAATTTGTTAACCTACAAAAATGTACAATATAGTTCCTTTAATTGAATTGAAAATAAGATTAGTTTTAAGTGTCTCAAAACAACTGCTAAAATGTGTTTCATAAAACTCTTAGATATAATAGCATCATCTATTCGTGTATGCTAATTCCAACAGCATAAACATTTTTATTTTTATCAATATAAATAAAAACCTCTAAACAAACCTTTGAGATTTATTTTTTCCTTTTTTGTCATGTTAATGGGGAAGAGATG
>PYAF01000205.1:3365969-3409047 GCA_007407185.1 Glycine tomentella | reverse complement strand
TTAAAATAATAATTGAATTCATAGGAAAGTGATTATCTAGAAATTTGCATAGTGATAGACAAGGGGAAAGTTTAAAAAAAAAAAAAAAAAAAAAAAAAAAAAAAAAAAAAAAAAAAAAAAAAAAAAAGAGAAAAAAAAAAAAAAAAAAAAAAAAAAAAAAAAAAAAAAAAAAAAAGACTATTGAGTCATAAGGTTAAAAATTAAAAGTTAGGTCAAATCAAGTGACTTGGAAGGTTCAAATTTTCAACTTTAATGATATCAAATAGATATGTAGTTAGGTTCAAGATGGGTGGAGTAAAATGAAAGAACAACATAACATATTAACTGCATCTGCCACTTTTCTTTCCTAATTTTGGATTTCAGGCATGTGCTTCTGGCATATGAAGTTTTAACTTTTAAACCAGAGGTAAGTAAGTTCATGGAAAGACATTGAACTGAAGATGACACTAATGACTAAGTATCACACTCATACATTGCTCAAAAACCGATAAGCCATTTCAGCACCATAATTCTCGTTGATATAACTGAAGAGACATATAATCTGAAAAGAGAAAATAAATTATGTCATAAACTTGCCAGTAAAACTAAAACATATAGAAAAATTTCTATGACATTTATCACACACATTCCTGAACAACAAAAGGTAAAAATTACCGTAGTTGAAATATCTTCATCGCTGTGATCTTTTGTAGCATGATTTTCTAACTGCGTAACAAACTTCGAAGAATACAACACAATCCCAAACCTCACAGGAAAATTATTTTCATACAATGATATGATCATATCAATGGACTGCAAAATTCCAAACAATAAAGCATGTGACTAAGATTTTGCTTGGAAACATGTACAATGAATAATGTGAAAATGTTAAGCTTGAGGAAATAAAAACTTGCCTCCAGACCACAACGGGTTGCTGGATCAAGAACAAAGACAGCATGGAAAAGGTTTTTACGGATGTAACGTAGCTGCCCAGGGAAGACTGGCATCAAGAACTAAGCAAAATAAATGTAAAATATGTTAGGCTAGGCTAAATCTTTACACAAACAGTACTTCAGTCAGAAAAATCTCTTGAACACTTTGATTTTTATATTTTTTAATTAAAAAAAATAAAGCTAATCCAAACACACTAATTCACCTCATCTAAATTGTTCCTCCACCATTTATATTTAGCATCTTCTTCCAAGTTGTTGAGATAATGAACATGACTAGAATGAAAATCAACTCGAAATATACTGGACTCTGAAGGAGGTGAAGTTGAGAGCAATTTCTTCAAAGTGCCTTGAGGAATCTGCAAATAGTGAGAATATCAACAATACAGTTCAGGTGTATGTACATATCACAACTGAGTTTTATAAAGAGAAAAAAATGGTAGCAATTAATAGAAGTTTAAAAAAATTAAGGGCTTGTCCAGTTTGAGAAAACATTTATGTTTCCATAAATAATTACAAAATGCCACGTTGGTAATTATTTATGAAAATAGGAAATGAAAACCAAAACATTTTCTTAATCTAAACAGGTAATCGTGCACATTTTTTCTACGGAAAAAATACCATTAACTTCTTCACCTCCCACTCATCTTCCCTCCTTTCAATACAAATTGTTTTCTTAGGAGACTATCCAATGTTACTTTTGAAAACAACATTTTCTTAGGTAATATGCATCGGATGACTATTTTTCATATGTCAATTAATACTACGTCAGTGAATCAGTTAAACAGAAATTAGTGCAGTAGTAAAATATGACAAAATAAAAATTACATGGCATTCACCTTCAATTTTGAGAACTGATCAGTCAACAAGAGATCCTGACGGATCAAGTCAATCAACCTAATAAAGAATAACAAGGAAAATAGTATCAGAAATTCAAAAATTTCAGCACTGCCAAACCAGGATCAAATCACTGCTAAATATTTACATTCTTAGAACCTAAAAACAATTCTCCCAAACAATAATAACAATTAGTTGACAAAGCATTTACAAACATATATCGGAAATGACTTTAATCCAACATAAAAAAAGGAATTCCATACGATAAGTAAGAGACTTTGAATAGGCTCAACTCAAATAAACACAAAACCAAACCATAGGTATATAAATAGACCTGGGTTTGGCTCTTCCAATCTTGTGCTAAGTGCTAACTAGTTAAACGTCAAAAGAACCATAAAGATGAGACAGCAAAGTCTTAATGTGCTGGAGGGGATTGAAAAATACTAACTCTAGCTATAATAGAGGCACAAACATGAATACTACAAGATAATGTATAAATTATCAGTAGAAAAAAAGTTATTACAGATAGAGGTCAACATCTTCGACATTGACTAAAGCACCATTGAGAGCCATTAAAGACTTGCCAGGTGGGACCATCCGCTGGTTTGCCATTATTTCATCTCGAACAGAATCATCAAGCTGTCATGAGAAGCAGTTCCGTAAGAATAATAGACATTTTTTTCCAAGGAAAATGTCTAAAAATATGTGAGTGCCTAACATAAATAACAATTAACAAGATTATGTACCTTCATGCGAGACAAGGAAGAAACTATGCTAGGGAAGTTTTGATTGATTTCCTGCATTGACTGCAGAGGATCAGAAGCACGGACAATTCTCTGTACAGTTTGATGTCCTAGATCTGTTACCATCAGAAAGAGGGGGACAAAACTTAGAATGCTGTTCATTGAAGCCAACGGCAATAGGATTCAGCTTCCAATCTTTCCAATTATCAGAGGAAAAGAGAAAAATATTTTAAATACCCTTTAATTCCCAAACATCAAGTGTGTCTGATACAGTTGATGACAATAGATAATCCCGAAAAGCCATGACCTCAGATGTTAACTCAGGTTTACGTTCCTGTGAGTAAACAAAAACAGGTAAATTATTGGTAACACTAGTGTCTGGATAATTTTGAGGTGTGGCAATAAATATACTTCACTATAAATATTAATATACTTTTATAATGTTATGAAATTAACCAAAGCAAATAATGAATTGACAACCATATGGAAGCAGAAAAAAAAAAAAATCTAATCCCACAAAAGAGACCAGGAAATAAATTACTGATTCAAAACTATGCACTCTTTTCTGTTCATAACACCACAAGCATGCAAAAAGTGGGCAATGCCAAAGGATCTTAGATTCCTTCATCCTGCCAAAACCTTTCATATTAATCGATAAAAAGGCATTAAATAATATCCTACAGTAAATATATCAAGCTGCAAGGCAGTGAGAAGGCAAATGGACACAACTTTACATTAGATCTCACAAAGCACATAATATTATCATATTTAACACTATTTTATAAAAAAAGAAATGCTAGCAACACAATCTCTAACACACATCTTCTATTATTGGTTGAAATTTATTGAAAATTACAAAATTCTCGTTATCAGGTGTATGTCCAAAAACAAATGTGAGTTTACACACCAGAATTTTAGAGAATATGAATCCTCTGACTTCCTGGCTAAGATCTTCAGTTCGAGGATCCTCTAAAGTCACACCTGCAATCCTCAATAATGTTAATGAGAGAATCAATCATTTAATCACAAGTAATCTTTCTTGATGTATATAAATATCCAACCATTTTAATTGGATTAGCAATATACAAAACACCAAAAGAATTTGTGAATCCAGAAATAATTTAACACTAAGAAATGTACTTTTCAATTATCTATTTCAAAGTTATAATTAATGAAATCTTCAAACCTGAAACTCATTGTAGAAAAACCAGATGAAGAATCTTTAACGAATGTTAAACTTATAAATCAATGCATTGAGGTAAGGTTGGAGAAGGTCAATGCTAACTAACTCAAGTAACCAGATAGAAAGACCATAAAGGGTAAGGAAAACTTCTTTAAATAGCAGAATTAGACCTTGAGAATAGTACATATTACCATGCAAAATGGATGAAAGGACATTGTTGGAAACTGCAACAAATCTATTGGGAATAGCTGAATTTAAAGCTTAGATTCATGCAAGGTGCTTTAATTCAAGTACTTAGGTAGTTGCACTTGTGTTTATTCTTCTTGTAAATGTGATATGCAATTAATTAATTCAAAAGTGTGTGTATTAACTCTGCTAGTGCTAATCACTCAAGCATGTCACAGGTTTATTAGTCCAAATCTTCAATTGACACCATAAAAAAAAAATGCAAGTCCAAAGAAAACTTACATGAAGAGTATTGTTAGGATCCAATTGCCCCATACCTTGCAATTGGGTCCTAACAAGGATTAATAAAATTATCAAATCCTAGGAATAGCAATGCAAGCATGGAGGTCATGAAGTCAAAGAAAATTAAAGAAAGAATACTGAAAGGATCTAGGACTAGGATAAGCTGTTAGTAATATTCTGTTTTAGTTAGTTAGTTAGTTGGGGAGGGGTCAGAAATTATAAATAGGAAGTGGGTGGCTGAGCAAAGGCAGCTTGTAAGCAGAAAGTATTAGGAGGCTGTGACACCTCAAATAGTCACAACTGTAACAGCAGGAGCTAGTCTCCAATTCAGCAATAAAGATTCATTCTTTTCCTTCTTTCTCTCTAAATCTGGTCCAGTTCCTAACACTGGTATCACTTTTATAATTTCTCTAAAAATATGTCATTTTAAAAATTACAAAAATTACAAAGAGTAAAAAATTGGAAAGGATTATCAGGCAATCAGAATTTCATGTACTAACTTTCTTCTACAATTGACTCAATATGCAAAGTTAAAGAGAACTAGAAGCCTTCACTCAACATGTATCAATCATTCTAACCTTTTTTTACTGTACTGTCATCCATGGCCTTATATTCCATATTCTTCAGTGCAAGTTCCACACCATAACCACCCAAGTTCACTGATTCACCAGCACCAACAAAACCACAATGCTTGATATTTGATTCACATCCAACAGGCAACACTGGCCGTACAACATACTTAACTTTCCCCTAAAAATTATTCAGTCAACATATTAATATAGTTGCATGGGAAATATATTAGATAAGCATTACATTTTTTTTCAAATTCCAATATTAATATATGGGACAACAATATAAATCTGTTTAATGATTTCATCGTTTCACAACTCCATGCCTATTACCATATCTTCAAAAAACATTAGTGTTGCATACAACTAACATATTAATCTAAACTTCACTTGAAGAGATATATCATATCTAGGATATTTTATAACACAGAAGATGGACATCTCATAATTCAGGTGCAATTCAAATAATTTACATTAATCTTATCAGTTTTACACCTTTTGTTTCACATTCTTCTCTCCATTGAAATCTCCTGGGGTTTTATCAAAAATGATTATGTTTACATCATTTGATACTTGAAAGCAAATCCATTTTGGAGGCTTGTACAGCAGAATGCTACAATGATTATAATAGCTGCCAAAAACTACATCACATTATATTTCTAAAAAGTTAGGCAAACGCTCAGTTAAGTAAACAAAAGTAAAAAAGTCTTTATAAGAAATGAGAGCTTTTATTATATTGGGAATACAAAAATCATTTTACATGTGCTTTTTAAGTAAATAGAAGCATTTAGAAATGCCTAAAGGGCATTGGTTAGCATGATCCTAATAGTTAATACCAAAACAAGAAATAAAAGTTAAGGAATGTACCTCTTTGGCAGCTTTCACTAAAGCAACATGAAACTCCTTAAAACAATTGGTTCCAAGTGCACCGTAAAGGATAGCAACTGGACTTCCAACACTTAACTCATAATAGATGTGATCAAAATCAAATATTTCAGGTGTCTGAAACGAATCACCTACCCTGAAGGCAAAAGTTTACAATTGACAACAACATTGGAAAATTAAAAAAAAAAAAAAAAAAAAAAGTGCGCTAATGGTAACAAAGTACTCACAGCTCAGCAGAGCCCCGAAGCCACGCCAGTAATTCATAAACATCCAAAAACAAGTTTTCACCGGTATCCACCCAACAACATTTTCCTCCATGGCTTTTCAGGTTTACACCATGCAGGGGATCTAATTTTCTCCTTTCAATCTTCTTTTCTGTTAGCAACTTTTCCTCAGTCTCATCATCTGAATAATTTTCATCGCCTAGGGGAAAAGATGCGAGAGATTCCTCCGCTAATTGCTGGTAGAGCATCAGTCTAGGGGATGCTGATCTCAGCATAAGAGAGAACTCAAACAATGATTTTAATGGTTCCCTTAGAAGAGGGCGCCCACAGTCCAAAATTTTCTTCAGACAATCTTTAGCTGTTTGAGATCTAACAGCATCCTTCTCAGTATTAAGCCAAATCTCAATGAAGTCCCAGAAAAGGTCCTTTTTTTCGTTAGATAATAATTCACTGTTTCCAAACAATAAATGGAAGTTATAACATGGAAATTTTACAATTGGCCAAAAATTGTAGACATATTTAAAAAAAAGAAAAATAGTGTATGATAATGTAGAAGACAATATGAGCTGCAGTCGGATGCTGCATATGAAGTAACAAGGGATTCAACTCAGGGTTGAAAACAGTAATATATGTTGTACATAAGAACAAGAGGGAACGACACAACAAAAGTATTTCACACTCATCCTCATAAGTCATAACTAACCACATGATGTAAAGATAAATCAAATTCCATGATTTTCAGTTCAGCCGAATATTTCCAAATCATCCTTCTATATGAATCATAAGACGTGCACCATGTGCCAAACTTAATTTTTTTTTTTTATCAGCAAAAATATATATATTGATATAGAATAGAAGCAGTACAAGTAGTACTGATAAGTTTACAACCTAGCAAGAACAGAAACAGAACAGAGGTGGCTTAATGCCTAGAGAAGCATGAGAAAGACACCTACGTTCTGATCATCTTTTTGTCATCTAAACAATCTCTTCCAACCACAAAAGACTTCAGAAAGAAAAACAATCAGGAAAAGGATCACATAATGCTTCAAAATTCCACCACCTCACCCCCACACACTACTAAAATTGAGTTGGAAATTCTAGTTTTAGACACTACAGTCCATTATGTCATGCCTAACTCAAACATATGACAATGATATCCCCATTTCACACTCCTTTACACGCATTCGTATACTTCAACACAATTTCAACAAAACATTAGAAAAAAGACTAATAAATAACACCACCCCGCATTACAAAAACACATAAAAATGTTAGACAAAGGAAGAACAAGGACATACGCAGCTTCCAAAAGCAGGGGAGTTCCAGACCACTTAGCACGGAGTGCAATTTGAACATTCTTGGGTCTCTGAGGAGTGTCAGCAAAGGCTGAACCAATATTCAACAACACCAACACAATGAGAACCCAACATCGAGATCTCCAAAGGCACCCCATTTGAATTTGTGGAGCGAGAATGAATGTGGGTTCAGAATTGATGCCCCATTTGCACGTGCGACAGCTGAGGAAGTGAGAGGAGCTTCGAAAGTTTCGATCTTTGTTCTCACTTCGAGGACTCGCAGGTTTTTTGGGCAGAGACGACCAAAGGCGACGACTACGTTAGTGCAGCGATCCCATGTTACATCTTGGTTACTTTTTTTAGATAATAATTACATTTCGGTTACTAAAAATAAAAAGGAGTTTTTTTATAATAAAAAATACTTTTTTGCGCCTTTGATAAATTAATAACAATATTAGAAGTTATTCAGAAAAATGTAGTATTATATTGTTTATACTTTATATATAATTATAATATGTCAGTTTCTTAACTATTTAATCTTTTCCATAAAAAAACTATTTAGAGTTTTTTAAATAATCTCATATATTTCAGAAAAAAAAATATGAATTTTAACTTATAAATAATTTTTAATTGAATTATTTTACTCCAGCCGGCAATGAAAAGTTCTTAATGTTCAGTGTCCAATTCTTCAATGGATTGGCCCAAAAAGTATTTTTTTTTATTCAAAGGATGCATAATTGAATGGATAAACTCACACTAATATGTCAATTTAGAAACCAATTCGATTCTTTAGGAGATATTATGAAGGAATTTGAGAATATAATAATATTATTGTGACCGATAATTTACTTGAATTAATTATTGATCATCTTCTTGGTTATTACCTCACAAATTAGCCAATTAGACACAAGTCCTTCCTGAATTTCTCTTTTTGCTCCTCAATATTAGTAGTTAGTTGTTTTCAGTTGTTGTTCCTCATTGGATTCTATTAAGTATAAGAAATCGATTAAAATTATAGTTTAATTTTGATATACTTTGATTTAAAAGATTTTTATATTACCAACTAAAAAAATATTCTTAAATGTGATTTTTTTAGTAATTACTACAAAAGTTAATTTTATCATATGTAATAGACGACAGTATAAAAACTTTTAAATTGTCAGTGTATTTTAATTATATTCTTAATTTTTTTTCAAATAATTCAAGAAACCTATGAATCATGTCCCTTGAATCTTTATTCTCCATACTATTACATGCTCAACTCATGAGGCTGAAACTTTGATATCAATTGCAAAGACGAGAGAGGAAAAGAAACATAAGAAAATAAGAAAGAATTTAAATTATGTTTTTGAAATCTCTTAAACCCTTTCGAAATTGATCAAAAGCTTTTTGAAAAACTTAAGCAACCAATGTAAGAATGAAAAGGGTTTTGTGAACTAGGAGGATGATTCAAATGCAACAAAACCTTTTTTAAAAGCTTTGTTTTTCATGAAAAATGTTCATTTCATATAATAACTCCTTATCTGGTTTGTAAAAAAAGACTAAAGATAAGAATAGGAGAAATTAAAACTAAATGATTCATCAAAAAAATTTTGAACTACATTTAATTCTTGATTACTCAGTAGTTCATTTACGAAAATACTAATTGATAAGAATCTTAATTTCTTATAAGATTTAAATATGTTTTTGGTTTTAATAAGTTAGCATTTTTTATTTATTTTAATCTTTGTAAGTTAAAGTTTTTCCAATTTTGATTACTGTAATTATTTTGTTTATTTTTAATTCTTATAAATTTGTGTTTTTTAATTTTAATTTCTTTGAAATTCTAATTTTTTCATTATAGTACTTATAAGTTTGCCTTATAAAAATTAAAATTAAAAAAAACACAAATTTACAAGTAATAAAAATTAGTATAACATATTCCAAGAACAAAAATTAAAAAAAAAAAAAAAAACTTACAAGAAGTAAAATTAAAAAAATTAACATAAAAAATACAAACTTACAGGTAACAAAATCATCCTTACAATCCAAATATTCTTTTTAAGGCAAATTCGTCCCTGAATATGTAAGGCGCTGACAAATTTGTTTCTAAAAAATGGAAATTTAAATTTTTATCCCTAAAAGTGAAAAAAGTATGACAAATCTATCCCTCTGTTAACTTACATCCGTTATCGTTAATATTAGGGACGAATTTATCAGCGCATTACACATTCAAAGACGAATTTGTCAGCTCTTTACCCAAAATATAATTTAATCTTCATATTCTCTCTTTTTTAATCATTGCAAGTATAACATTACAATAAACACTTAAAAATTAGGAAATAAATATAATAATAAACATAATTTATTTGTTATTCTGAGATTTATATTATAACAACATTAGATAATGACAAAATCAAACTGAGTCTTATTTTAATGATTGTGTATTTTAATTTGTTTGAGTCTCATATTTTGGGTAAATATTATCTCATATTTTTACTTTGAAATTTATAATGTGACAGTATTTTATCAAAAATATGAGACCCAAACAAGAATGCACAGCCATTAAATTATTGTTTGTTAATTATTAAAACCATAGGGCATACTGGAAGTTCAAACTAACTAATTCTTCCAACAACCTTGAACTACATTCAAGGAGTTGATTGTTGGATTTGGTTGGAGGATTCTTCACTGAAATTCACAGTTAAATGTACATATTCAGCATTACATAGATTGCACAGTGGAAGCCAGGAGCTGGACATTTTCAAAAGTTTGTGAAATATAAAAATCCCGCCCAAGGAGACATGTTTTCTATGGAGGTTATTTCATAATAGACTACCAACTAAGGTAAACCTCAATAGAAGAAATATTAAAGTGCAGGAAAATAACTTATCATGCCCTTTCTGCCAAGGGTCAGAAGAAACTGCATCACATTTGTTTTTCTCATGTAAAGCATCTCACCTTATTTGGAAGAGATGGTATAATCTTTTTGGCCTTAGCTCTGTTCTCCCACAATCTCCTAAGGATCACTTTTGGCAAAATGCCTATGCACTGCAGGACAACATCAAATTCTGGTGGCCAGTTGGATGGGCTGCAATTGTATGGAAGATCTGGCAGCAAAGAAATGCTATTGATTTTTTAGGATAAAATGTTTGATTTGGTGCTATTGTGGCAGCAGATGATGCTCTTCATTTGGTCGTGGTTAAAGGCGTATCGAAAGGACTTTGCAGTTTTGCTGTTACATGGATGATATTATCTGATGATCCTATCATGTAATAGCACGCGGCACTTTTAGTAAACTAAAAACATGCATTTCACGAGTGACTGCACAAAAGTTTTGTATCTTCTTATATGCATTTCACGAGTGTACATAAGCACCATAAGATCTTAAGATCTAATGTCACCTTGGAGTGAAAAACACGAGTAGGCACACAACACACTCATAAGACTTGGAATCCTATCCTTGACATTTATTACAAGGTTGATCCTAGAACTTCTACTCTTATACATGAATAAAATTATTTTTTCACTATTCTTGAATAGTATATATTTTTTTTAAGGGAGGAAAGACCATTTTTATTTGTTAGATTTTTATTCGATTTTTACAGGTTTTAATAGATTCAATCAATTTAGTAGCTCAACTAACATTTAAAAAACTAATGTATCCAATTGTTCGGAGGCTTCACGCTATACGTAGGTGTAAAGAGGCTGTTTCTAGATTCGAATCCATGACCAACAAATCATCAAGATACAACTTTATCGTTGTGTCAGGACTCGCCCTCCTCAAATAACATTTACAAATCAAAAATAATATCTGCATATCCATAGAGCTGTACCTTGATCTAACTCTTTTCTTTAATCCCCTTAATCTCCTCCAGGCAAATATCTGTCATACATATCCCACAAGCAAGACATTTCAACTAGAGTTGCACTCTTGTCTCAAAGGGCATGGCTCTTGGTATCTTGCCCTTCACATCCTCCAGCTTCTCCCTCATGAATGATCCACATGTTCTTGTCCAACTCATCAAGTATGGATTATAACTTTTCATGATACCAAGAGCACTATGTGTAGCGATCCACATCCTGAGCTTATCCCAGAGCAATCACCACTGTACAACACAGTGCCCATGAGTCAATGGCCACCAAAGCTATAGACATCACTCTTCTCAGTTGGCTGACCATAAAGTGCATATTCAGGTGCCACATATCCGCGAGTTCCAGCTACTCTAGTATTTAGATGAGACCTACTTTCACTGCTCCGTTTGGCTAGCCCAAAATCTCCAGCCACCCTTGTCCTCATATCAGCATCAAGTAGTATATTGGTGGCTTTAATATCTCTGTGAAAAACTGCAGGTTGAACTCCAAAGTGCAAATAAACCAAAGCATTTCCCACATCCAAGATTATGCTTTTCCTTTGAGGCCAAGTAAGGGACTTCTTTGTATTTTGTGCAAGTGCTATTCCAAAGAGGGATGGAAGAGTTTGGCAACAAGGACTTGTTCTTGTTTGGTATTGTGATGCCAAGGGTTGGAAGTTTTGGCAGGAAGAGCTGTTCCAAGGGACTGTTTGCACATAATTCATGGCCACTGGGCATGATCAAGTGTTGTTAGGGGAAATGGTGGGACAGGGAGATGGAGAAGGTGCTGCTGAGCATGGATTTGATGCCACCATAAAGATCAGAAGAATCACAAAATTGGACTCCATAATATTTATGAGTTTGGTAAAGTTGGAAACTTTGTTTTTTTATTAATCTAACATTTTGTGGCATAACTCACTTATATGTTGCTGTTAGGAACAATATGAAACAAACAAGAACAAGTTGGTGCCCAAAACCAAAGGGAGTTATGACAAATTCTCAGGCACAAAGAGAAGAGAGAAATGCAGGAAGTAGTTTCGAGATCAACAAACCAAAGGATAAGATGTGAGAAGGCTTTATTATGGCTTTAAGCGGTGGAGAAGACAAGGGGAGCATGGTTTTACTGTGAAAAATAAAAGGTGTCAAGAAAATTTCTAATAATGTTAGGTGTGATGTAATTGTTAATTCATATGACAAGTTTTAATTGGACCGAGAGTCAAACACAAAACGTCAGGTAGGTGACCTCAATCTCAAGAGTCAAGTCGTTCTTTTGATTCGAATAAAGAAACTATAAAAAAAAAAAATTACAACTCAATAGTATAATAAACACTCAAATTAAATAATTTTTTTATCATACTCTATGTGTCTTGAAGCATGCTAAATTTTATTCTTGTGTATATAATAAAAGTAAATCATTAAAAAAATTCTTATAAACTATATAAAAAAATTAAAAAGATGTTCATTTTTAAGTTAAAACTAACCTTTTCAATATATGAAGAAAAAATCAACTTATATTAACTATTACATTATTTATATTTTTTATTAATTTTTATTGATCCAAGATGTTAAATTATATTTATATATTATTTTGATATTTTTCAAATTTTCTTGAAATTATAAAATAATAAAAAGTTAATCAAATTATTCATATTCTGACATTTTAAAACTATATATTACATTAATTATGATATATATATATATATATATAATATGAAGGTATCCAATAATTTTAAATAAATATAATTTTTGGTATGTATAATTTTTGAATATTTTAATTCAGTAGTTTTCAGATGCAATTATTCAATTAAAAAATATTGAATAGTATAGGAAAAGATGTTTCCCGCATGCAGTTTTCAACCAAGACGCTGCACGTGAAAGATCCCTTAGATTTGTCAAACATGACATGAAGAACCCATGGATGGGACATACAACAACACCCTTCGTTCTTTACTTTTGTATTTTTTAGGTAGAAAGTCAGCATTTCACTGCTGTCGTGCTTAATATATATTTACTAATTTATTAACAATATAAAAGGTTGTTCATAACCATAAATTAACAAGTCGCATTTCACTGCTAATGTGCTTGATGTGTCTTTGAATGGAATTGAAGTTCATCGAACCGAGTAGTGGAAAAGTTAATCTTCCTTTTTCAACATATAAAACATTAAAACTTAGGAGTTAAGAATCAAGTTTTTTTTAATGTCTCTTTCGGCGTCTTTTCAATTAAATTCTAAAAACTCGTTAAGAAATTTAAAAATAAAGAACCTTTCCTGAGATATAAATTTGTCATAAATAAATTTTTTATAGAATAATAAATATTTAATTGAAGAAATATAGAAGAGAACAACGACAAAAAAAAAAATGAAATTAATTTCACTCTATAAAACTATTGTCATGATAGCAAAGTTAATTTAGTTAACAAATAATTGTTTATCGCTCGTTTATAACAACTGACTTGGGTCCACATGTGACTTCTAAAATTGGTATTCAGGCAAGCAAGCAAGCTTTTGGTCATCCTCAGACTAATCCTGATATTCTTAATTCAAGATTTTTGTTTCAAAGCTATACTAAGAATAACGTAGCAAAATTTTATATTCTAAGGCTGCTTCATTTTAATTCTTCTGGTAGGACTGTAGAAAGGTCATTCGAGAGTACCCTGGAAAAGGAGGCAGCCTCCAAGAAGACGAGAACAGAAGCAAAAGATTATTCTTATCCAAGATTGGTGCTATTGACAACAGATGTACTAATTCGCTGCGACCATGATAAAGATAACAAAAACACCTTCACTAACAGTTTAACAATTTACTAGTATCATGCATCTGCTGCTTCAACAACACCAATAAGCGCCACCACACAGGAAGCTCAACTAGCAGATGGTGGACGCTGCTGCGAAAGAAAAGGTACTTCCACCACTGTTCCCTTGATGTTGTCACCGACAATTACAGTGTCTCCTTCCGAAGCAGCTCGCCTCTTGATGTAACCTAATCCAAAGTGTTCAGATTGCTTCCTTCCAGATGTGTAGCTGGTTAACTTTCCAACCTGCAAAACTTGCAAAAACCATCAATTTCTTTCCAACTCGTTAAGGGAGAATGTAAGGATTACAGAACGCAACCCAACATCACAAGCACTAGGCTACCGACTCAGGGAACCACTATTAGTTATCCATTTTTTTTTACAAGCTGGTTCTCCAGAGAAACATTGTAACTGGAGTTTTCACCACGTACTTGTCATCTTTAGTTTCAACTGGGAATTACGCTATGCAAATTTCCATCTTCCTTTTTAACAAATACATAAGGATTGAAGAAAAAAATAGTGAACATTTTTCAAAAGAAATTATATATCACCTTTTTCCCATCAACTGTAATAATGCTGCCAGGTTCTGCAGCAGCAGAAAGATGAAATCCCCATAACCTCTGCTTGATTCCATCATATGTTATGAGCCTAGATATAGTCTCCTGACCTTTGTAACAACCTGAAAAATTCATAATCATACTAATTATTCAGCAAGTTTCAACTTTTATGCAGATGGGTAGCGGCAAAAGAACAGTTACACACCCTTATTTAGAGAAATCGAGTTCCATAGACAGGCCTCCAGGACATTGAATTCATTTGTAAGCTCCATTCCAGGAGTGGGCCTTCCTAAGAAATCAAGTTATGATCAAAATGAGATAAAAGAATCATAGGGAGTGAAGCTATACACACACACACACACACACAAAAAAAAAAAAAAAAAAATTACACGCATTTCAAAAAAATTCCCAGTTTCATTATCCAATAGAATATACCATTCAACCCAAAGGCAAATGTTAAATGCTTACAAATCTTCTAGTAGTTATAAAAACCAGTCATTCATTTTTTGGTTTACACAAATATCCTCCATAGGAAGAAATTTGCTTGACATACGATCAAACACAAAATGAGAACCTCCCAATAGGGACTGAAACTGTAGTTCACCACGTTATGGGGGACTATCTTCCATTACTTCCAACCCTCATTGGTAATACTAGCTATCCTTAACTAGAAGGAAATTGTGCACTCCACAATTGACATCTAACTGCATTTGTATTCTTTATTGCAACAAAAGTCAGCATGGGCTTGAAGCATTTTTTACATACACCGGAAGAATTAGGTTGAAAATAACATGATGAGAATTCAAGTAATGTCATAATTCCTAATTCCAGTGTGCAACTGTGCAACCTCAATTTTCATCAGTGGAAAATCAGATCTTGGGGAAAAAGAACAAAGATTTATCTATGCCAGTATCATTAGTCTCCAAGACTACTCCTAAATAATTCCTAAATTACAACAGAAAACAATATGCAGGAAATAAGTTAGTATGCTATATTATTCAACTGTAGAAACCAATGACAGACATAGAAATATGCACACAATCTAAACAATTCAGTACCTCGAATAATCCGTAATTTATTCCATGCATTAGAACCCATTGGGATTGCTCCTTGAGTAAGAATAGCTTTCCAAATGGATGCAGCAGCTGCTGGAGACATCAATAATGAGAAACCATCTTCAGAAATGATGTTTCCAACCCCTATAGTTACAGGCTGTTTATCAACCTACAAATTACAATACAAATATATTTGAGAGAATTTGTTCACGATAATAACAAAAGACTATGCAGGTCTTTAAGCTTTCAAAAAAAGGGATAAATAATTGGAAAAAACAATTACTAGGTTTTGGTATTGCAGTTGAAAGTTTACTACTTTGGAAGTAACACATACACATGAGAAATGCTAACAATACACTCTCTAGCACACTCTTTTTAATACACTCTACTCTTGGCTAAAATTTAATGAAAATCACAAAAATTGTGTAGGTCTACTCCTTATTTAATGAAGTTCATTCATGATTTTCTAGTTTTCCATAAATTTTAACCAATAAGAGAGATGTTGTTAGCACTCCTCTTCAACACATTCTAAATTTTGAAAAGTTATGTAAAAGATGCAACCACAATCCATGGGAACTTGTTGCCAAAAACAAAAGTTGCAATTACAAAAATATATGCTTGTTAAACAACCAAAATATGCATTTCTGACAGTAAGAAAGTTATCTGTGAGAAACAAATACATGAAGCTTAAAACTAGCAAATAAGACATGATTGATCATGTAAGTTGTTTTTGGACAAAATAAATAAAGGCGTAAACCCATGCAGTCATCATCAAACACACATGACCAGTTGTATCTTGCAGAGAGAAACCGGTGATGAAAAAGACAACTGATAATTAGTACACATACTTCACAAAAGCCAGTTTCATCCAGCTTACATTAAAATGTAGATGTGTGCCATATGGTTTTCCGACAAGATCACCAAGGTTCAAGTTCTCCATCACCTGCCCATTCATTATACTGAAAATTACCGACTCTGTCATTCTCAACACAAAATAGGTATAATTATGTAACTTACTTGGCCACTTTTGGGTCCCACCAAAACAAAAAAACTGGTTTGCTTAGTTATGTCTTGAATCTCTACCTTATCAGCAAAAAATATGTACCTTAAAATCATTACATGTAAAAGATTTAGTTCATGTATTTGATAATATTCATCAGGAAAGACAACTATTTGGTTTCTCTCTTTATCCTTTTAGTTTTACTTGTGTTGGTAAATCCTTACATCACAACTAACAAGAAATTACCTACTTGTTCAGCATTTCAGTAATGGTTGTACAGGTCTCTGGTGAAACCACTAATGTTATCGCATTTTTCTATCAAAAACCAACAAGAGAAAGTGGTCAGCTACATGATAATTAATTAGATTGTAGAAAAGACAAACAAATGAATTTTGTGAGAAGGATAAGAAAAGAAAATCACCATGAGCCATGCATGTGCGATATCTATTGTTCGAGCTGTTGGTGTTACAAAAACAGTGTCACATCCCTAAGGATTTTAGTTAGGGATCCAATTACTTAATCCTGTATTATAATATGAAATATAAAAAAGAAATTGACAAGAACTTGCCAATAACACATAAATGTAGAAACAATGCTACTTTCTTTCAATACATACTTGTCCTTCGTGTAGAGATTCGAAGTTTGCAGTACTCTGGTTGTGAAGGAACTGAATGCGATCTTCTCCACTGACTTTGTTTCAGGTGAGCCAAAACATTTGCATGTAAAATTAAGATAACATTGAAATATGTCAAGGACCAACTCTTAATAGCCTAAGAAAAGCAAGTACCTCTTATCCGACCAAAGTGAGAAAGATCCACAACCTATGCCATCAGATGTCATAAAGAATTAATTTAAGCAAACAATAAATCCTACATTATCTTACAATATATGAATATACCTTTATAAATTGGTAAGCATGCAATTATAAGACTTCAAATTTGTATTAGCTTTTACAAAACTTGATAGCAAGCTATCACATAATATTTTGTAGAAACTCTAGAATTACAATTCAATAATCTACAACCTTGAGCTAATCCAAGCCCACCAAAGACATGTAGGTTAGTTCTCATTTTGTAAAATTGGAAAGCAAAAAGTCAGAAATTGAAATAAAAAATAGTTTAGTGTGTTTAAGAGTCTACTTCAGTACTGCCTCTGAAAAAGAGTACTGTATTACTTCTATTTTTTTTTAAATTACAGACTGAATAAAAGAAGTTCCAGAGTAAGTAATAGAAATTACAGGTTGAAAAATTTAAAGTCTGTAATTTTTATGAGTTTGTAACTTTTATAACTCAAACCAATAAACTTTATAAGTTCGTAACTTCTATTACTCAATGTGTAACATTTGACATAAAGTCTTCAATTTCAAAAAATAATACCAAGCCTGTATCTTTTACTATTTAATTGTAGCATATGATATAAAGTCTACTGCAATTTAAAAAAAAAATAGTACATTACTCCTTTTTTTAGAGGGAGCACCAAAGTGAACCACCAAAGTAAAAGAGAATTAAGAGCCAACGAAATAAGCAGTGAAGATTTACCATATTTTGTTTGGCCTATATGACGAAGCATCTCTAGAACCATAAATAAATCAATTCAAAGAAGCAAATAATTAAAACATGCATTGATTCTTGTGGTTTATATTGTTTCTACCAAATGAAGTTGTTCAAGCAGAGATAATGAGAAAGCACATTAAGCTACAGGCGTAAAAAAAAAAAAAAAAAAAAAAAAAAAAAAAAAAAAAAAAAAAAAAAAAAAAAAAAAAAAAAAAAAAAAAAAAAAAAAAAAAAAAAAAAAAAAAAAAAAAAAAAAAAAAAAAAAAAAAAAAAAAAAAAAAAAAAAAAAAAAAAAAAAAAAAAAAAAAAAAAAAAAAAAAAAAAAAAAAAAAAAAAAAAAAAAAAAAAAAAAAAAAAAAAAAAAAAAAAAAAAAAAAAAAAAAAAAAAAAAAAAAAAAAAAAAAAAAAAAAAAAAAAAAAAAAAAAAAAAAAAAAAAAAAAAAAAAAAAAAAAAAAAAAAAAAAAAAAAAAAAAAAAAAAAAAAAAAAAAAAAAAAAAAAAAACACTAAATAAATTGCATACCACAACCCCATTGTCCACAGCAGCCAGTGCTTCATCATCATTATGAAATGTCTCAATGATCCCTTCACCAGAAATCTCTGCACCTGCAGTTTTGATAGTATCCTGCAACGAGTAAAATTAATAATTTGACAATAAAAAAATTGCACTTAGCCACCTGATTTCTCTTTTCTCAAGCAATATCATAAGTATTCCAAAAAACAAGAGTTATAATATATTTTTAGTCCTTATATGTTACACTCATTTTAATTTGGTTCTTATATGACAAACTTTCAATTCAGTCCCTACATATATCCTTTAAATTTAGTAATCACTGTCTGTTGTTGATATGATATTGTCTGTTGGAGGTATAACACAATGTAGTGTAGAACCAAATAAAAAATGTAGGGATCAGAAATACTATATTTTTTTGTAGTGACAATCATTTTCAACTCAATTCCTAGGTAAACTTCATCGTAAATCCATACCAGTCTCAGTATGAAGTGGCAACAAACAGCAAGAACAACGTTGAAATATATTATACAAATAGAGACTAAACTGAAAGCCTTTTACAATTAGGAAACCTTTTAAAAGGAAAATTATCTGTTTTTTCTTTTAAAAAAATTGTAAAATCGAGTTCTCTACTGCCATAAGTTATCAATCACAAATAACAGCGCATTGTGGCTAATTCCAAAAATGCTATAGCAGCATGGTCACTATTCTGAATTTTTTTACAGTTTATATAATGTATATCCATATAAATTCTCAAAACTGATAAAAAAAAATTACTCAAAATTGACAACATTCATAATTAACAATAAAAATTCATAGGTGTCTTAAACAAAACATACAAGAAAATACCAACAAAAGTCATGGTAATTGGTAACCACTATCCACTAAGGTTTAAGCCTCTAAAGGTTTGAAGTAACTAAATTGTCTAAACGTATTCAAAATACAAGTTTTCTAGATATGAATCATCAATCATCATCTTCTAAATCCAAGTCGCCGTCTTTATCATTTTCACTACTGTTACAGCTGTAGATTTCTTCCTCTTCCTCCTCTTGAACTTAATCAATTCTAATTCTTCTGCTGAAGGTGCAGCACCTCTCCTCAGTTTTATTTGATGCCTAGTGCATGTTGAAGTCTCACCCACACCAGCTAAATTGGCAACATCTCCCCCAATCAAGTTGTTGTCACAATCAAAATCCAAATCATCTTCAGCATCCTCGCCATCTCCTCATTTCTCCTACTAACCATTCATTACTACCATCAATATCATCTAGGACAATGGGTGACATCACGAGTGTCAAAGCGTTGCTTAAGAGCTTGGTTATATTTAATATAAACCAAGTCTTGAATCTTCTGATGCTCAAGCCTACTTCTCTTCTTCAAGTAAATCTATATTATAATTAAAACTAGTTTCACAATCATTGTATGAAAACTCTATATATTTAAAACTTCTAACATTGATGTACGTTCTCAAAAGTACTCCAATTAAGCTCAAATCCCCATGAACTACAAGTTAAGCTCAGTACTTTAATGGCAAGCTTTTGAAGATTTGGAGTATGCAATCCCTCCTCCACCAGTCAGCCGTAATGCAGTGCAACACCTTATTTATTAGGGCCACTAACTTAAATGAATTGTTATGAAATTAAATTTCAAAAAAAAGAAATGCAGTTTTGCACTTACCAGGAGCTATGTAGTCCTTTGCCTTATTGCCACTTTATACGTAGACAACTCGCTTAAAATCTTATCAACAGGTTAGTTATTTTCACTAAGCCTCTCAATGCACCTATAAAGTCCTTTCATCACTTAAGGATCAAGATCAAGTCTTAGATTTTTGTAGAAGAACTCGGGTTTTAGAAAATGACCTGCTGCATGCAATGGATGATTGAGTTGACATTTCCATCTTCTATCAATGATTGCAAATATTTCTTTGTACTTTTCTTCATTCCCTTTGAAAGAACTTTGAATTGTCTCCTTGGCTCTATCCATTGCTTTATAAATGTAACCCATTGCAGGCTTTTTCTCATTATTAACTAGCCTAAGCACATGCACAATAGGCTGCATAGCCTTAAGGATGTAAACAGCATCATTCCAAAATGAAGGCATAAGAACAATGCCAGCTGCCCTATTCATCTCACGATCTTTAGCAATATTAGTTTTCATCCATTCATCCGAAGTGAACATTCTTCTAAGATTATTTTTCTGATTATGCAGCCTTTGCAAAGTAAGAAATGAAGTAACAAACCTATTCACTCCATGTCTAACCAATTCCATCTTGTTTGTGAACTTTCTCATCATGTTCAAAGCCAATGAGTGGTTATAGATAAAACTAACAAGATAGATGCCTCTTCTAATAGCCTTTTTAACTTCAGCCATCTTCCCAATGTCCTCTAGCATCAAGTCTATGCAATGGGAAGCACATGGAGTCCAAAACAAATGCTCCCTCTTGATTTCTAAAATTTTCCTCAAGACTGAAATCAATAAACTTAAAATGAGTAACAAACTAACAATTAACAATTAAAATTGTGAAATTAATTAATAATAATTCTTACAAGCTAACACAAAATTACTTCCATTATTCGTGATCACTTGCACCACATTTTTTCTCCAATATCCTCAACAAAACTATCCAAGAGCTCAAATAGTCTCACCTGAGTCACCTCAGTCTTCATGCACCTAGAAGCATCAACGCTCCTCACAAACATTGATCCCCCTTGGAAAATCCACCAAAAAATTAATCAAGATTCTATTCATTCTATCCGTCAATGCATCTAAGATAACTGAACATCCATACACTGCTCGTTCTTCTTCATGACTCTTAAGCAATCCCTTTGTGTATTCCAACTCCTTTTTAAGGAGTGGACCTCTAAACACATGGCAGCTTGGAAACTTTAGGTGAGGACCATAATTTCCAATAGCCTCAATCATCAACTTGAAACTTTCCGATCTCACAACATTAAAAGGAATCCCGTTTGTAACCAAGAATCGTACTATATATTGCTCTAGCTTTCCTGTCAGAAGCACCATTGGTTACAAACTTTGGCATTTCGGGTCTTCTTCGAAGCAGATAAAGATACCTCACCTGCTGTTAGAGGCCTTTTCCCTCTTTGGAGATTCGAAATCTCCCGCATATCTTCCTTCCCATGTTGCAACTCATTCCCAGCAGGTAAAGATACCTCACCTGTTGTTAGATGCCTTTTTCCTCTTCGGAGATTCGAAATTTCCCGCATTTCATCCAAGTCGCGGTACAGAAACTCATTGCCAGCAGGTAAAAAGACCTCACTTGTTGTTAGATGCCTTTTCCCTCTTCGGAAATTCCAAATTGCCCGCATTCTTTCATGTCACGTTCATGCATCTCATTCCCAGCATGTAAAAATAACTCACTTGATGTTTGAAGTCCTTTCCCTCTTCGAAGATTCCGAATTGCCCGCATTTCTTCCATGTCACGTTCATGCAACAGATTCACGTTGCATGCATCATCTTCCCCTTGTTGAGGGGAAGACGCTGATGCAGACCCTTCCTGTTGCGAGGACGTTGCCGTGACTGAAAAGAAAGAGGCACGAGTCGCCGGAACGGAGAGAAGAGAGGCAAAGCTAGGTCGAAGCTGAAAAACCTTTTTCGCCGGGTTTTATCAGCAACGCTGAAATCCCTAAAATAGCCGCAAGAAAACCCAAACGTGAGGGCTTTTTCGGAATGTTACGGGTGCGGCGCGATACCGGCGTTACACTCCGCGATTCCGGCGACGCTGAATCGCGCGACGACGGCGCTGTAGCGACGCTATTGAAAAGAGTGGAGAGCAAGAAATAAGAAAGGGAAGTTTACAAGTGCTGGAAAATTACCAGGAAGTCATGGTCGATGGGAGGAGGAGAGAGATCGAAAGGTGAGGACTGGGCATAAATTGACCAAGACATTAGCTTCTTCTTCTTCTCCTTCATGAGAAGGTGGTGGGACCAAAACGCAGGGTTTCGGGGCAATACAGAGAGACGCCATGTTAATGCTTGGTTTGGAGGATGGTTCAACCAAGTTGCAGCTGCTGCCACCGGCACCACCGTTGTTGTCATTTTGGATTAGATAATGGACAACAAAACAGAGTCTCTGCGTCTCTCCCCCACAAACACTACTCTGTTCGGGATTTTTATTCTTGGAACCCGTGCACTTTTTTTTAGTAAAAAAAAAAAAGAACGAGAAAAAAAACAATAATATAAAATGTTTAAATTTATATAATATAAGGTGTCGGGAATGCAGTAACACATTTTATTACCTGTTTTTTGGTGATTTTTTTAAATTATTATGAGAAAATACATCAAATTACAAACTAATAATACATTATAATACTTGTTTAATGTCTTTTTTATTATTATGAAAAAAATCAATTACAGACTAATATGTTTATATATAATTATTAAACTCATTTATTATTAACAAGTTGGCTAAAAAGAAAGATTAAGATGTCATGCTAATGCTTGATTTTGAGGAGGGTTCAGCCAGGTTGCTAGTACCATTTTGTCATTTTTTATTACATAATCAATAATAGGCTGTCTCAAACATGCACGTTATTCTGCTTGGCACGGTGGACAATCCAATTTTAATATAAAAAAAAATAATAAATACAAAACAAAACAAAAAAAATGTAAGTGCATGTAGAGAAATTTGACCACGGAAGATCCAAGTTCCTTGGAGTGTGTACCGTACAAGTGAGAGAGAAGAAAAAGAGTAAGCAAAAGAGAGGATAAAGAGATAATAAGTTAATAAATAAATATTTTAATTTAAAAAAAAAAAAAAAAAAAAAACTTTACCACGTGAATTGCACAAAAAGGACGCAAAAAAAGTTGTGTTTGAACATTTTGATTTTTTTAGGAAATAATTGAACATTTGATAATTAATAAAATATATTAAATTAAATTAAATAGAA
Source organism: Glycine tomentella (assembly GCA_007407185.1). Classification (NCBI taxonomy): domain Eukaryota; kingdom Viridiplantae; phylum Streptophyta; class Magnoliopsida; order Fabales; family Fabaceae; genus Glycine; species Glycine tomentella. The sequence goes on along the minus strand of PYAF01000205.1, from coordinate 3,385,708 downwards.
TCAAGCGCAATAAAATAAAAATCAAATAGAATGATACATTACGCATAGCAAATTTTCCTTCAATTAGAGGCATAATCATATATAGAGCAAACCATCACAGGAAACAACACATTGATTCAACTATTGGGTTAAGAGTAGAAGAAACAGGGTGAATAGAATAGGCACAACACAATTCTGCAGCAAGATGTTGATGTGATTGAGGCATAACCACTGCAAAAATTCTTCCAGATTTCTTATGCTAACATGTACTCAACTAAACTATGCACTCTAGTTGGGTCAAATAAATAAATAAACACTCTAGTATAATTTGCTTTTTGGTAGTAGTCTATACATGATTAAACCGGATCTGAAATGCCAAATCCACCTCCTTTAGTGGCCTCGAGTCTTCTTTGCTCAGATTCAATCACGCGTGCAATTGGGTTCGCATAGTTGTGAAACTGCGACAATTCACACCCAAAAATTCAACTATTTCTCTATAACAATAAGCAAAACACGCATCATCATGCAATATTTACAACCAACATTATAACGCTAAGAGCAAGGATTGAAGCAAGTGCATCAAAAAAATTAAACAGTAAACTTAAAGTAGAGTTCAAGCGAAAGTTGTATTGGCTAACTTTAGAAACTTTTAAAATTTAATTTTTCTTTCATGGAGGAAGAATGGGTGCAATTTAAAGATTTTTAAACCAAGCATGGTGATTAGATCACACAGGTTTCAAGAATAGGATAAATGGCCATTTACCGCTTCAACTAGCTCTTCACATTTGCGCACTAACAGTGCCACTTTAACTGCTCCAGCTTCTTTTACTGATATAGTTTTACTACTAATGGCATCCACCTGTCAATTGCAGATAAGAAATAACAATTTATTCTTTCACCAAATATAATTGATACATCATGAAACTTAAGGAATGCCACCTCAGATAAAACAGCCTCGACATTTCTCTGCCTTGTTTCTGTAACAGATCTCTTAGATTCAACATCTGATTTTGTACTACTTAAGTATTTAGTTGCTTCTTCCCGCATAATATTGCACTCTTTCTCCAATTGCTTCCATGATTCTTCCATCTGCTCAACTAAGGAAAAACAAGTCGAAAAAGTTGGAGGTAAAACATGCTAGTAACAAATATTCATGCTTAAAGATCGGTTCTATGTAGCATGAAAGTTTTCAACCAAAATCATTAAAAAATAATGTGGCGTACAAATGTGCTGGTTTTCAATCACCAAATGCTATTAAAAAGGAAAACAAAATTATTGGACAAAAATCATGCAGGTTACTTGTGAACAGGTTTTACAGAATGTGTTTCTTAAAAATTATCATTACTCATTCTTAAACCATGTAGCCAGAAATGGAGACAGCAATGCTTGCACAAGAACATACCTTTACTCTGTTTTTCAACCATTTTGGCCTCTAGTGACTTCTCCAATATTTCTTCATCACTAAGTTTAGCCTTCAATGCTTTAAGATCCTTTTCAATAGATTTAGCAGAATTTACCTGTAGAAGGCACAACTGACATCAAACAAGGTTTTGCACGGTAATAATCTTTGAAGTAATGTGAAGAAGTGCTTCTTGCACATGAGTCTCAATTGAGAAATTTTGCAAGAAAAATGTTGTTTTTTTTTTTTTTTGATCAGCAAAGATAATATATATGATATATAAGACAGTACAAGGAGTACTGGTGAGAATACAAAGTATCAGAATCTACTCAGAACTTTGATGGCTTTCTACCAAAGCCAACAAAGTTCTGACAGATTGCACAAAAAGAAAACCTAAAAAGCAAAATACATGTCGGTTAACCCCTCCCCAAAGGTGCAAAACACTCTGTCAAGTTACTAGACCAGTGGTGGAAAGGAGTGTCAAAACCCTTCTCAAGATTCCTCAGCCACGACCAGCAGAAAAAAATGGCATCTTCCAAAAGTTTGTGTCCATTAAAGGATTTATTGTTCCAAAATGTTGTTTCCATTGATGTTGCAACAACTTCCTCTGCTCCTAATTTGAACACTGCTTAAGCTAATTTTGTGCAACAGAAATAGAATTCTATTTCTAATCAGCGTCAGTCCACGAACTACTCTCAAAATGAATCTGAAAGTAAATCTGAGAGAGAACTAAATTGAGGTGAAAGAGTATTATATTCAACCCAAAGAGAAACTGAGTACAATACACTTTATATAACAGTTACAGATATGTAACTGTCAACTAACTTGAGTGTCAGTCAATTTGCCAAAGATAACTCTGTATATTTAGAATTTCATCCTAATGTTTGCTTGGTGAAATCTCAGGTCTCCAATGAGATACTTCTCAAAGGAAATCTAGGTTCTGATGGACTGTACAAATTTCCCAGTTTGCTGTCAAGTTCTTCATCTACTGTCAAGACAAGCTCTCCTAGGCCTAGTTCTATTTTTCCTATTTCTGTTGTAAATTCTGTCGCTGTAAAATCCATTAATTCAAGCGCTTGGCACTCTAGGTTAGGCCATTCTAGTGTTGATGTTCAGAAAATTGTAATGCAACTTTGTAAGATTCCATTTATCAATAAAACTGAGCTTGACTTTTGTTGTTCATGCTGTCTTGGTAAAGCTCACAGATTACACTCTCCCTCTTCTCTCACAACTTATAATCAACCTCATGAACTAATTTTCAGTGACATTTGGGGACCAGCTCCCTTTGTTTCCTCTACAGGGTATAGCTATTATGCTAATTTTGTTGATGCCTATACTAGATATACCTGGATTTTTCTGCTTAAAACAAAGTCTGAAACACTAAATGTTTATAAACAGCTTCAAGTGATGGCTGAAAGGCAATTAAGTCTACCTATTAAAGCTGTCCAAACAGACTGGGGGGAGAGTTCAGACCTTTTACTGCTTTTCTACAGCAATTAGGTGTAACTCATAGGGTTATTTGCCCTCACACTCATCATCAAAATGGTGTGGTAGAGAGAAAACATAAACACATAGTTGAGCTTGGTCTCGCTCTTTTAGCTCAAGCTCTTCTTCCTCTTAGCTACTGGGATCATGCATTCTTAACTAGTGTTTATCTTATCAATAGACTTCCCACCTCTTCCCTTAATTTTGATATACCCTTTGTCTAATTATATAAACAGCAACCTGATTTTCACTTTCTTAGAGTGTTTGGTTGTGCCTGTTTTCCTCTCTTAAGACCTTACAACAAAAAAGTTTCAGTTTAGGTCCCAAGAATGTGCTTTTCTAGGGTATTCACCTGGACACAAAGGATGCAAGTATCTTTCCTCAGATGGCAGAATTTACATATCTAAGGATATTGTTTATAATGAATCTAAATTTCCCTATCCTAACCTATTTTCATCTTCTACTTCTTCACACTCTTCTTTAGAGTCTCATGTTCCTATCACCACTATCCCTCTTGTGTCTGTACCTCCCACACAATTACATAACTCTTCATCTGTTGCTTCTCCAGCCAGTACCTCTGAAATTTCCACTTCTCTACCTCAAAATTCTGTCTCTCACTCACAATCAAGTCAACCTGCCCCTCTCCTTTCAGTTGACACTCAACCAAAGCTTGACACTCAACCAGATTCTCAATCATCTACTGCTATTCATGTAGATGAGTCCCAATCATATACTGCTGTACCCTGCAGATTTTTCTGTTCCCAGTTCTGACATACAGCAAGTACCACTCATTCCCTCTATTCCTCCAAATACTCACCCAATGCAAACCAGATCCAAGTCTGGAATTGTGCAACACAGAATTCATCCTACTCTTCTTCTTGCTCACATGGAACCTAAGTCTACCAAACAACCCTTGGCTGATCCTACATGGCTAGCTGCCATGAAAGCTGAATTTGATGCATTGATTAAGAATGGTACTTGGTCACTTGTTTCTTTGCCTCCTAGCAGAGTTCCTATTGGCTGTAAGTGGGTTTTCAGGATTACAAAAATCCAGATGGTTCAGTAAACAAGTACAAGGCCAGATTGGTAGCTAAGGGATTTCATCAGCAATATGGAATAGATTACACTGAAACTTTCTCACCTGTCATCAAGCCCATCATAGTGAGACTTCTCCTCTCCTTGGCTGCACCTATGGTTGGCCTCTTTGACAGTTAGATGTGAATGATGCTTTTCTTAATGGCATTCTTGAGGAGGTGTATATGCAGCAACCTCCAGGTTTTGAATCTTCCACCAAATCCATGGTGTGCAAGCTTCAGAAGGCCATCTATGGTCTCAAACAGGCTCCTAGGGCCTGGTTGATAAACTAAAGGAGATTCGACTGAAGTTAGAGTTTCTTACTCCACTAAGTAAAATGTATTATTTTTTTACTTAGTGGAAATTGTTAACTGCAATATGTTAGTTTGTTAGATGTTCCTAACTATAGGTTCTGTTGGTCTCTATATAAAGAGTTGACACGGACCTTTGTAACTTGGCTTGATATTTTTCTAATCAATGAAATCATTTTTACAATTTCTCAATTTCTATCAGTCCATAATAGATCTCATATCTCTAACTCTAAGACAGCACTCCAATTATGAGTTCCATCCAAAAAAAAATTAAAAAAATTAAAAAAAAAAAAAAAAAAAAAAAAAAAAAAAAAAAAAAAAAAAAAAAAAAAAAAAAAAAAAAAAAAAAAAAAAAAAAAAAAAAAAAAAAAAAAAAACTTGCCACAGTATACATGGTGAATTGATAGTAAAACTTCAATCACTATGATAAACACCAGAGCAGACGTCAACTAAAAAGAGTATGTTAATACCTGTTCTTGTATATCCTGCATCAGCTTGTAGTGTTTTGACATTTTCTTGTACACCTAAGAAAAGATAAAAGATAAAATGATCTACATTCAAGAACAAAACATCATGAATTTATCCATGCGTTAAAGCTCTTTACATTTGTAGCTTGCCTTCTGAAATAATGAGTAAAAAAATGTCCAGAATATCAGTGCATAAATTATTCAAGTATTGTAGATATGACAGAATGAACCCACAGTATGCATGTCAAATTCCATCAGTCAATCCACATTGGCATTTGATCTTCCGGTCAATATTCAAGTATTTTGTTTTCTTCCAACCAAACATTCCATTGACAACTCAGTTGATACATGTGCCATAAGACTCACTAGCTCAAGGCTTCACAAAATTTGAATTTATGTTGCAAATTGCAATTGCATCCTAAAGTAAATCTCAATGGAATGTTTGGTTGGAAGAAAACAAAATAGAGTGAAAGTAAATACAAATAATTACATATTTTCTTTTGTTTGATTAGAGAGAGAAAGTGAGAAGAAAAGAAGTTCAAAAACAAAAATTCAAAACTTCCATTCCTTCCATTTTCCTTTTAATTTCAATTCAAAATCTCTAATGGAAAATTTGCGTATAAGCGTGATGATATAAGATCACTTTACCATGAACAAAAAGGCTAAAATGCAGATGAAAGTGGGATAAAAAAAGACCCAGTCTTCGACAAAATACCTTGGAAAAAACTTCAACAAGGGCAGTCTTCTCATGAAAAGCTTGCATTGCTAATCTTTCAGCATTCCTTGCCTCCTCACGAGCTAATTTCTTTTCCTCTAAAGCCCTCTTCATGGAAAATCAGAGATAAAAAATTTACATAAGTACTGGCAGAGAAAAATGAGCCAATTTTTTTTCCAAAACTAGTATCAGGTCAAATTGTGGAACTAACAGAAGGAAGATAGTCCAATAATTGCCAATATAATATTCACACAAGCAGATTGTTTGGAGATAAATGCAAAGTATGCCACATTTTTGTAGCTAAAAACATAAATAAAACCAATTAACTTTGATTATGCCTACAACATAAGAGCAAAATAAACAACATAAATGAATTTGGATTGCTAACTACAAGGGAGAACCAAACAAAAGAGGGAAAAAAATACCTGTACTTTATCAGGTGATTGACCAATTTTTGAACGTAGATTTGCATTCTCTTGGACATTTTGTACCAATGTAAATTCAGCATTTGAAATCTGGGATACGAAAAGGAATATAGAATGAATAAGAATTAACATAATTCATACTTCAAGGAGTCAAATTTTCAGAAGGAAAGGGAATTGATGTTAGTTAGTAGACAAAGAAATGAATCTCAATCTCCAAACTAAAAACAGTGCTAACAACAGTCAGACCACAATGTAATATGTACAAGAATAAGACCTACTCATCAAAACCAAAGCCATGTCCAGTGTCTACACAAATGAGGAAACACTAATATCCAACAAAATATAATTAATCTGGTTAAAACATAAATTTCCAATTGTCACAAGCAGAAAACGAACACCCTGTCAATCCATTATTGGCGAAAGACAATCACTGACCTTCTCATCCGTTTCCCCGGTCTTCTCCTTCAACTTCCTCAAAGTACTTCTTAGAGAACTCTGGTTGCTGTTCAGCACCGCAATCATTTGCTTGAGCTCTTTAACTTTGGCCTCCACCTCCTCAACAAGAGGCATCTCCTTCTCCTTCGCCTCATTGCATTCCGAAATCTCCGCTTTCAACTAAAAAAAAAAAACACTCAGCAAAACACACGCTCAGTTAAAACCTCAACGAGTTTGAAATTGAGATTGAGATGAGATTCCAATACAAACCTGCAAAATCCTATTCTCCTCCAACTCCGTTCGCTGCGCCTCTAGAGCATTCACTTCCTCCACAATTTCCGAGACGGAGTTCATTCTCGCGTCCCTGAGATAAAAAATAAAAAATAAAAACGATTAGGTTTTCTCTTGGCGAGGCAATAATTAATCCAAGAGGTTAAAAGAGAGTGACCTATCGAGACAAAAATTGAGAAGAGAGCCAAGGAAGAGATCGGTTCGGTGAGGATCCGGCATGAGAAGATCAGCGAGGGTAAATTTGCGCGGACACTCGAGTGTTGTGAGAACCTCGCTGATCTGGTTGTAGAGTTTCACGGCGCGAACGGAATCCACGTGGAAATCAGGGTTTTCAAGATGCTCTAGGGCGTGGAACTCGAGTTGCTCGTTGTCTTCCCTGCGGAAAATGAAAAGAATAAGAATCTGAGCGAGGAACGTAGAATCGAAGAAGGTGCGAAAAGAGAAGAAAATAGAAAGAGAGAGAGACTCAAGGAGAATGTCGAGATGAATGAGGACGCGAGTGTAGAGATCGGAGATGAAATCAGGGTTAGGGTTGGTGAAGTCCTGCTCCGTCACGTTCGCGATCTGCAATTGCGCTAAGATTGTGACTATTTCCGGCCGCCGGAGCCTTGGGTACTCGTAATTCGACTCCGCCATGTTCTTCTTCTCCAAAGTCCAAACGCAACCTCTACTCGAGGGAATTCGGGCTTCGACTCTTACGAGACGAGACTATAAGTACAACCGCGAAATTGAATTAAATTGAAAACAAAATTAGTAGCCATCTTCCCGCTCAGTACTTTCCTACGGAGGCTGATTCAACAAATTCTCCCAAAATTACAAGGAAATTACTAAAATTGGATTATTGTAAAATTTAGGGGAAATTGTATTGACCTCTTTTTATGCTTTTTTTATGAGGGAAAATACCACTCTTTTTATTCTTTTAATGAGATAAATTATGATCCACAAAATTAAGTATTTTTTTCTATAAAAATGAATTTGTTTCATTTTATTCATATGCAATGTTAGAATGTAATCAAAGATATTGATGTTAATATAGGATCTTGTTGACTTTGCAAGAGAGTTAGTAAATATGATTTCTTTTTCTCTTGTGTACAAAATAAGTCAAATTGTTCCTTAGAGACCTATGTCTTTTTAGTTCGATAGGTCAAATAATAGGTCTTTAAAAAAATATTAAACCTAATGAATTGGTTTATTTAATAACAATTTTTTTAATGAAAATATTATTATTGATATAATATATAATATTATAATAATTTATAAAATTACAAATTTATTTTAGTGATATGACGATTTAAATCATTTTAATTTCTGAATAGGTGATTATTTTAATGTTTGTTACATCTCATGGTTTAAAATTGTCATATTGTTTTTAATGAAAATATTTTGTTTTGTTAAAGGAAAATACAACACATACAATTTTTGATAACATAGAAATAAACAAAAAAAATAAAAATTGAACTGTTTAAATAAAAATTCAACTGAACCATCTTTTAAAAACTGATGAACTGCTAAAAAAAGGCAATTCAGTGCACTCACAAACTGATATTCTTCATCAGGGTTGGAAAAATAAATCCCGCTCCTCTCCAACATACAATATTCCCCTGTACCCTCCCATTATACGAAGAAAATTAAGCAAAAATTACATCAACAAATCGTGCCACATATTAATTTGTTTCTTCATATTCTTAATATATATTAGCCACATGTAGATCAACCTAGATATGACAATTAGTTGGCCAAATAAGATGGCGCCACACTTAAAAGCAAATACTGTCACGTTTGGCCTCTATAAGCAATTTTCAAATATGTTGATCATAAATATTCAAAAACCTATAATTTTAAAAATGCTCAAACTTATCTTTAATATTTTGTTCATAGCACATTTGGAAAATCACAATCATATAAAAAATCATTAATTACTTATTTATTCAAACACAAATCAATGTAAAAATGGGAAGGTAAACTAAAACAATGTGGTATTTTTTTAATTAAAAGCAAAAAAAGTATTTAATTTCTACAAAAAAAAGGCCCCTTAAACATAGTTTGGTGCAGTTCGTAATAGCTTAATTTGGATCGGTTCAATCCAATTTAATACACGTTAACAATAATTTGATTCAGTTTGTCTACACTGTTGACTGTTCAATTTGATTCAAATAAAGAGACCAACTATAACATACTTTCGTTGTGTAAAAAAACAAAAAATAAAAAACTTACCAGTATGACAAAGAAATGAAGGAGATTTGGAAATAACACTATCCAAATGAGATTCCTCTTTTCTTAATGAATTTAAAAATAAAAATTTTTACGCCCATTATATTATTTAATACCTATAGAGATGGATAAAAAAAAAAACAGAAAACTATGAGTCTTATTTTTTAACATCTATAAATTTCAAACATTGATATTTTTATTTTCTCTATATTTCTTTCTATCAAATTATTATCACTTATTATATATATATATATATATATATATACACACTTTTCTCTCTCTTCGCCCTTTGTCTCCCAAGTGTGTACTAGCATTAGCATAATGTCAAAAAAATCTGTCAAACTATCAATGTCGTGAGAATGAGAGACCTCGAAGAGGAGTTTTATGTGTACTATTATTCACATTTCATTTTTGTCCACGGCCTCCGATAGGTGCACGTGAAAGCAAAGCACACTATGGAGAAAAACAAAACCACAACATAGAAAACGATCCCTCGTCGATATAACTCATAACAGTCCAATAACAGTTTTAATTTTTGAAATTTTGTACCGCCAAAGTATGATGCCATTGTTTTGTTATTCTTCATTTAAACAAAAATTTCAAAATAAAATAATGTATTTTTATATTTTTTTATAAAATGCATTTTTGAAACAAGTATATCCTAAAGACTCAAATCAAGGCTTCCAACCTAATTTTATTTGAAGTTCTCATATTTTTTTTAATAAATGTTTTTCAACATTTTTTAATAAATGATAAACACAAAATTCTAATAAGTTTTATACCTTATATAGTTATATATATACATCTTATATATTTATTCTATTGACTTAAAGTATTTTTATTATTTAATAAAGAGTATTAAATATAAAAATTCTATTCTATAAATATAAAATATTTATTGTAACTCTTTTTTTTATATAAATATTTTAAAGAAGTTTATCCACTCAAAAATCTAATACAAGAGTTCTTCTTATCAATAACTTTTCAAAATATATATTATTTCAAATCATAAACGAAAACACAAATTTACTTAAAAAAATATCACATATTATAACTCCAGTTGACAAAACTTACATAACATACAATTTAAAAATATTTTGTGGATTTAATTTACAAATATCACAATTCAGATGATGACTGATTCCATTCATTCTAGCTTCGACGCGTGGCAGTCGCCCTCTATAATTTTACAATTGTTTTGATGAGTAAGCAACACAAGATCAAGCCCCATGAGCTCTCCAGTACTTAATTTGGCTTTTACCAATCTGTTGAATGATTTTAACTTTTGAGTAGGTTGACTATTGCATTGGTGTTTTATTTGCGTACGTGTTGTTTTAAAAGGCAAACTCTAAATTGTTTCTGTATGCGTAAGGTGGCAATAAAAGTCAGCACGAGGAATGTCTCACATTCCGTTGGTGGTGTTTCATTGGTATACGTTTTCTCTTATTGAACAGAAAGTATACGAAGTTTCAAAAATTAATTGCAATGAGCCAATATCTATATATAGCCCTCAATAGGTCTTTATGTCTTGGACAAATCGTTGATGCTACTAAATCCTCTTATTGCTGAATTCGCTGCTTTTTCTTAGTTTCTTTCTTTCGACTAGTTATCATAAAAAAGATAGACAGGTTGAGGAAAGTCTTGGTTATATATTTCTTTCGCCTCTAAATCACAGGTACATACAATACAAGACTTATTATGAATATGGTTTTTCGGATCTTTGATTTGTTGTAAGATAAAGGGATATATGAGTGCGTGACTTTCCCTTATAACTTTTAGAATACGTACACTAGATATATGAATTTTCTAATTTTAAGATATGCATGCTTGATGCTCAAAGTTAAAAAACATGTTAAATTAAAGTTCTGCAATATCAAAAAGTATAATTAGCCTTTTAGTGTTTTGTTGGTTTAATTTGTTGCCTTCATGACTCCTCTAATTTGATTTCTCAATACGTCTAGCATGTGATTTTTGGTTATATAATTTAGCACAACTACTTTTAACAACCATATATGCATTCATTTATTTGAAATATTTTTCATGAACAAAAGGAAAATCAAATCAATGGAGTTGGATTTAATGCCAAAGACAGCACAACCAGTATTTGAGGGAGATGGTGGAGGTTACTACACTTGGTCGAGTTCTCAAATGCCCATTCTGGCTAAGATTAATGTGGGTGCTGGTCGCCTTGTGCTTCAGCCTCGTGGCTTTGCCCTTCCTCATTATGCAGATTCATCAAAAATAGGTTATGTCATTCAAGGTAAGAGCCCGTCTATATCTTTACTATATTTTTTTCCCCTATGGCCTATACTATACGTAACTAAGTTATACGAAATTGATCAAACTAAGAAGTTATATTGAAAAAATATATATATATATATATATATATCACTGCAAATAGGGTAATTAAACAATGGATCAAAGTCACACAGTGACCAATTAATTATTGCATCATATACTTTTTTAAGACTACATTAATGCCAAATAGTATTCTCTGTCGCTCTCCTTGTGAATTAGTGAGACGCAATGGTAATTGATTGCGTATTCAATCGTGTAATAAACTTCAATAATTCACGGTGTTAATTAATTTTCTTAGAAATTTGATGAAAAATGACTCAAATTAATTTCCTTTATTTTATGGCACACGTGCAGGGAGCAATGGCATAGTTGGGATGGTACTTCCCAACACTAAAGAAGAGGTGGTTTTGAAGCTTAAGCAAGGAGATGTTATACCAGTGCCTATTGGAGCTGTCTCGTGGTGGTTCAACGATGGAGACTCTGATCTTATAATTGCTTTTCTTGGGGAAACTTCAAAGGCTCTTGTTCCTGGCCAATTCACCTATTTCTTTCTAACTGGGGCTATAGGACTTATAGGAGGTTTCTCTAATGACCTCACAAGTATATAACTTGGACAAAGATGAGGTTGAAAAGCTCACAAAAAGTCAAACTGGGGTTATGATCATCAAGCTAGACAAAAGTCAACCAATGCCTAAGCCACAAATGAACATGACCAAAAAGCTAGTCTATAATATAGACGCTGCACGTGCACAAAATGTTGTGGAAAATGTTGGATTAGTCAATACCTTAACGGAGAAAGATTTTCCTTTTATTGGGGATGTTGGGTTAAGTGTGATTAGAGTGAAACTTGAACCGGGTGCTATTAAGGCACCATCATACCCTACCAACACTGCAGTTCAGTTAATTTACATTGCTAGAGGAAGTGGCAAGATTGAAATTGTGGGCTTGAATGGAAAACGTGTATTAGACACTCAAGTTATTAAGGCTGGTGATTTACTTGTCGTGCCACAATTTTTTGTGGTTACCCAAATTGCAGGAGATGAAAATGGAAAGTTACTCCATTGTCACAACTACTAAGTAAGTTGTTAGGATTTTATATAAAATAATTTTTATAGCATGCAATAACAATAAAAATGGTTGATTATATATTATTTGAGAGTATATGTCCCAGTATGATTAATTAGTACTACTAACAAAAATGTTTGATTATATTATTTGTAGACCTTTGTTTGAAGAGTTGGCTGGAAAGGCATCAATTTGGGGTGTGTTGTCATCTACTGTTCAACAAGTGGCTCTTAACGTGGATTCAGAATTTCAAGAGTTGTTCGTATCCAAGATCAAGAAATCCTCTAATCTCATCCCACCCACGTCTTATTAGTTAGTCTGACACATGAGATGATGCATGCGTGTGAATGTATTTGTTTTGTAAAATTCAGATGATGTTATATATATGAGAAAATACTAAATTATTCTTTCTACGTGAAAATTCTTAGTTTGATGTTGACTCAAGAGACAGGGATGGAGAAGAAGTCGATGTGTACGTCATTGTATTGCTTTTGTTTTTAATTTAAAGGATATATATTTTGGTAGCAGTATAACTCTTTATATATGTTCTATTTAGCAATACATGAACGAAAAGTATGCAAGAGTGATTATAATTAAAATGTTTACATGTATGGTCTTACATAGTGGATTAGAGTGTAGAATTGATTTTGAGTTAAATATTTTTAGATAATTTTTATGTTAAAGATAAAAATTTATATTGAATTTTCAATAATTTGATTTTAATATTAAAAGTATTCACGTACAAATCAGTTCATTTCAAAATTTTAATCAATTTCTTCAAAATCAGTCTAGACTTCTCACACAAATTAAAATGAATTCATCCACTTCATCTTTGGAAGAATTTATTGAGAAAGTTTATATAAAAGTAAAAGGCATAAATTTTATTTTAATTTATAGAGAAATTAAATTTATTTTTTTTCTTTTCTTATACGTTTCATGTTGGATAAGCTTCTTTAATTTACGAAACACTTATTTGGAAGAAAAAAAATAAGAAAGTAAAATATATTTAACTTCTCTATATATAAGCTTAATTAATTATTTTAGGAACCTTAGCTTTTTAGAAAAATCAAATGAAAATATTTTTTATAAAAAATAAATATATAGTACATAATTAATCTCAACTTATATAAATTACAATTCTTTCTATTTTATATTTTTTTCTCTTATAATTATTTATGGAAAAATTTATTCATATAAAACTTAATTTCTTATAAATAATTTCATCTAAACAATATACATAACATATATATTTCAATGTAACAAAATTTAAGGTTCAAAACTCATATTTGATAAGGACACCTGGAAAGTGCTTCTTATAATAGACATAACATATATGTTTCTCATTTCCTTTTATTATAATAAAAAAATTAAATATTTATAATTAATTTGATTAAAACATAATACTATTAAAAAAATCGTATTCTACTATGGTGAAATAATGATGGTTCCCCAAGAACCATTTTAAATACGATTACGATTTCAATAACGACAAATTTACAAAAATCGTCTTAAAAAGCTGCGTTCGCGTTCCACGATGATTTTTTGTATAATCGTCATGGTTTCATTTCTCTTCCAGTAAAAATCGAAACTGCTTGCCTCTCACTCACTCAGTCAACTCACACTTACACCAGCGTATAGATATTAGAGAGAGAGAACACTAAAATTTTGTCGCCGCGATGGACATGCATCAACGATGACAAAGACCTAGACCTCGGCGACGTCGATCTCGACCCGACCAATGGACTCACGCCCAACCACATAAGCAAGTTTTGATTTCATTTCAACTTCATCCTTCATCTTCTTCCCTTGTCAATCTAGCCACTCCCTCTAAATTTGATGATTATGCCGCGTAATCTCATTGGATTCTATATCTTAATCGGTTTCTCACTCGCTCACTCTTCTTCAAATCTGATCGAAGAAAGAAATGGAGGAAGCGCTAGAACTATCACGCGTGAAGGACACAAAGGAGAGGATGGCAGGTGTGGAGCGCCTCCACCAACTTCTAGAAGCTTCCAGAAAGAGCCTATCCTCTTCCGAGGGCACCTCACTTGTTGACATGTGTATGGATCTCCTCAAGTACAACAACTTTCGCGTCTTCTAGGGCGCGCTCCAAGGCCTCGCCGACGAACACTTCAAGCTCCACTTCAATGCCCTCCTCCCTGCCGTGGGAGTAGCGGAGAGCATTGAAGTGTCAACAATGCACTTTGTCTCTCAAAATTAGAATTTTGAAATATAACTGTCTTCAATGGTTTTGTGAATATAACTAAGATCTGGTCTTCAAAGTTCGACAATACTCCAACTCCTAATTATCCATGAGTACTTGATGTCTCAAGAAATGAAATCGGGTCTCTAATATATTTTCTCCTCCGATTGAACAGTTGGATGCTTTGCCAAATTAATTGCTTATTTGTTGTCTATCCGTAGCTTCATAGGTCTTATTGTTTCCAAATTCATCTCTTCCAACAAAGTTTCAAGCTTGGCAGTAATACAGTGCCATCATATACGACTTTTTGAAACACCAAGAAATGTATTATGTATCCATTGCATTTGCAGCACATGAAAACATAACAAGTTGTATTCTTTTGATCGTCCTTATCTCCACACCAACCGAAGTCCATACATCTAATCTTTACACTTCTACACTGCATCTCATTTGAAAATAGCAACCCGAAATCAATCGTCCCTTTGATGTACCTCAGTATCCGTTTGTTTGTTGCATATTGAGATGTTCTTGGCTTCTCCATAAATCTACTTATGAAGCCAACTCCATGCCAGAGAATGATCACACTGCATTCATCACATCAACTTCTTTTTTATACATTTTTCATCACAAGTACCACATTAACCAACTAATGGAGTTGGTTATTGATAACTGGTAACCACTATTAAAAGTAGGATCTTGTTAACCTGTGACATAAAAAAGCCTTAAAGACGTTGTGACTTTGTGAACACAGAGTCAAGGAAACAGAGGCTTGCATTAATTGCAACTATTCTAATTCAATAAAATGCATGTTGCTTCTCATACAAGGACAATCCCCCACCATCAAAAGAAGCAAACCAGAGTTAACACTGACTAAATGAAACTAAACACACATACATGCACGATCCACCTTAAGAATTCTAACTTCAAAGTTAAATTGGCATTTTATTACACACCACTGCAAATATATTTTTTACTGGAGACAATTTTGTTCCAGTAAGATAGGATTACTATGAGCAGCAAAGTTCTACCTTCAAGTATTTAACACATCTGCATAACCAAGACTTAAAACCGAGACCTTTGATTAAGTTGGACCAAACCCACGCCAATTGATCCACGTGACTGCGAATTTCATTCATTGATTCATCCCATTGATCCTCTCAATAACAGAGATAATCCCTTGCCCGCCAAGCTTCCCCTGCCTATTAGCCACCATACTAGAAAACAACTGTTTACACAACGAAGCCCCTGGCAAGACAACAACATCAGCATCATCTCCTCCTTCCACAACATCAACCCCCATCCCCAAATCCTTAACCTGATACTCCGCAAAACCCCCTGGTCGAAAATCCCTCTCAATCATCCTCTCCCCGAACAATTCAAGAGCCTTCGAACCCGCAGCACCGTCTTTTATGGCTTCCACGAACTCCTTCAGGTCCAGCCCCGCACGCTTCGCGAACACCAGCCCCTCGCTCAGCCCGATCAAGTTCGCGCCAATCGTGATCTGGTTCGCGATCTTGCAGCTCTGCCCGCACCCTGCGGGGCCCATGTAAGTGGCTCTCCCGAGGATCGAGAACAGAGGGTTCAGCCATTCGACTACGGCTTTTTCTCCGGCGGCGAGGATGGCGAGCTTACCGTCGCGCGCGCCGATGTCGCCGCCGGATACGGGGGCGTCGACGGACCAGGCACCGAGGGAGCGTGCTGCGGAGAAGATCTGGCGGGCGAGGTCGGGGTGGGAGCTGGTGGTGTCGACGGCGACGGAGTTGGGGCGAAGGGAGGGGAGGACGGGGGAGTCGAGGAGAAGGGAGCGTACGTCGGAGGGGTGGCCCACCATGGTGAAGAGGACGTCGGAGAGTTGGGCCAGTTGGGCCGGGGATTGGGCCAGGGTGGCGCCTTGGGATTGGAGAGAGAGGGCGTTGGGTTGGGAAGGGTTGCGGGCGTAGAAAGAGAGGGTGTAGCCAGCAGAAAGGAGGCGAGAGGCCATGGCGAAGCCCATTACGCCGATGCCGATCCACCCGATTCGGGTTTCGGAGGGTGAGATCGGAGTTGGGTACGGCGTTCCCATGGTAATGCTGGTGCCCGAGACAGAGAGTGGACTCAGTGGAGTAACGAGTGAACACTGTGACACACTCACTCAGTGAATTATTAGTTTCCTTTTTTTATTCCATGCCTGTTTCTATTTTTATGTTTTTTTTTCTAGGTGAAAGAATCTGCTTTTTGAGCCAGAGAATAATAATTACTAATTTTATCCTTCAATTTTTATTTTTTTTTCTAAATTCTCCCTTCAATAATCAGGAAAAAAGATATTGATTAATTTAGAATTGATCGAAAAATAAATAAAATTTAATTAATATTAAATTTGATTTACTTAAATAATTCAATTTTAATTTTAATACATTAATCACTTTATTATTCTCTTTCATATGTAGTTGTAGTAGTTTTTAAATAATAAATTTGTTCAGAGTAATTTTAAAAAATAATTAAATGTTTTATTATTTTTGTCTCTTAGTTAATATATTTTAGTAAAATTTTGGGATTGATTTTTAAATAATTAATATCTGAAGGATTACTTAACATGATTTTTAATACTTTTAAAATTGTTTTTTTAATTTTAAGAATAATTAATGAAAAGAGAAAAAAAAAAAAAAAAAACCTGTTAAGCATAATAGACCAGCCTTGTTAATAGTTTATTATTATTATTATTATTGACTTCCTACACAAATGATGCTCATGTTCAGAAATCAGAAGCGTACTAGTTCCGCCTACTTACATATATAGGTCCACTAACTTATTTGGGCTAATAGGTCTGTGGTATTGTTTGTAAACCTTATATAAAATTGGTCTTTGTTGAAAGGAGAAAAAATAAAAACATAAGGCTTCTATATTAAAACTTGGGTAAATATATGTTTTTGAACTTTCCGTCAAATTGATTTTAGCAGTGTAGTTTTAAATCCATCAATTTTGTTCCTAACTTAAAAAAAATAAGTGAATTTAATCTCTATTTGATTCTTCGGTGGTCAGCACGTGAGAACTAAATTTACCTATTTTTTAAAATATACGAAACATATTGGTCGATTACAACTAAAAAACTAAAATTACGTTTAATCAAAAGTAGAAAGAGAAAATTTATTTTATGCTTAAGCTATTTAAATAGATTATGATAAACATAAAATAAGAGTGCATAAGTTTAAAGAATGAGAGTTAAGTCCATCTTGGACCTTGCAAAACCTAACCTACCATTGTTTTCCTTACACCCTTATTAAAATCTTTTTTTTATTTTTAATTGTGAAAAGAAATATTGATAATAAGTAAAATATTTAGAATAAGAAACCTTATTTGTTTGAGAACAAACCGACCTAAAAGGAAGGCCTCCTAGGGGAACTTAATTTTGTAAGGTTACAATGTATTTTATTTTATTAATCTACCAAAATAAATATTCAATAAGAAAAAAGTACCCCACCTCTTAAAATTTACTCTTTTTTCAAAATAAAAATCTTGAATTTAAATTTACTCTTTTATTTTCTAGAACAGAAAGGTCATCTTATTTGAATTGGATAAGAATCATTATGAATTATACAACTTTTCTTTTAAATATTTAACACATTTAAGTATTGGTAATTAATTGAAATAATTTTAAATATTTAACATATTTAATCCAAAATTTTTGACTAAATTGAAATAATTTAACATTAATTGACCCACTGTATATTGGTAATTAATACTTGAAGTTGAATTGATAGAATTAATATATCAAGTCGATAAAAAATAAATTTATATTTCAAATGGATATAAGTTGAAACATATTATGGTGAATTATTGGGACTCAATTCAACTAAATTTTGATAAGGAAAAAAATTGATAGAATCAGATGCAAGGTGATGAATTGAAAAACGAGGACAAGGGAAATGCACGAGTCAAAATGTCAAAAGTATGAACATAAATATGCAACAAAAAGAATCAGATAAAAAAGCATAGACGCATTTTTTTTTTGTGAGCCGAACAAGAACCATCACCGACTATTGACTTCCTTAATTTTATGAGATAAATGGAACCCGTAATTTAATGGCATGGAATGCAATTTATAAGCAATATTATTCTATTTACCACGTAATAACTTTAGAGTTTATTGGTAAAAAAAGAAATTCGAGAATTTAACGGTCATACACATTTAATATAAAATAATTTTATATTATTATTCAATTCAATCATAAATTATCATAAGAAATCATCATTCTCATCATATATTATGTTTATTGTTATTAAATAATGGTGTAAAATATTTTACTATGATAATGCATAACTTATTTTTTCATAAATTTACTCTAAATTCATCTATAATTCACGAGATATAAAACAAATAATAACTTATACAATAATTTATATTTTATGTTTATCTCGCTTCTAATCTATCATTTATTATATTTCAAACTCAAATTTCTCTCTTTTTCTCCATCTTAATTGTACGTTTTGTTATTGTACAATTTGTTATCCAAGTATCAGTTCTCACTTCTCATAATCCACTAGTTATAGATATATTTCACGAATCTTGTACCGAATATTGACTTTAATCAATACTTATCATTTTAAGCAGGTCCTATGCTCTATCCCGAGATGGTGCATTACTCACATTATGCATCATGCCCAATCCATAACTCGTAACAATAAAGATCGTTGTTTAAGAGAATATTTTATTTACACGAAACAATTGAATCTAAATCTATCATCTTCATGTGCCCTAGCGATATATAAGGTCTATATATATATATATATATGACAAACAATATCTACTTCATACGACGGGAATATGATACCCAGAGCACAAAGCAGATTAGGAAGAATACAACAACAGGATGCAGCACATGCTAAAAGATTTAATAATAATCGTTTCCTAATTTTCTCAAAAAATATAAAAAAAAATTGGTTTTTTCAAAATTGAGTTAAAACTATAAACACGTATCAAATACTATTATTTAAAAAATAAAAAAAACACGTATCAAATATCAAATAATCTCAAAATGTCAGTTGAGCTGAGGTTAATTTCTTTGGCCTGAGGAACAATTTCTTTTTGAAAAAGAAGTATAAATTATACATTGGAGGTTGACCTTGAATTAGGCATGACAACGGGGCGGGGTGGGTGCGGGTATTGCATTCCCCGTCCCCGTCCCCGACTAAAAACCCGTTCCCCGCCCCCGCCCCGAATCCCCGTCGGGTTTCAAAACCCAGACCCATCCCCGCCTCCGCTGGGGATCGGGTTTTCCCCGCCCCGCCCCGTCCCTGCTATTTAAATAAAAATAAATAAAAAAATAAAAAATTATATAGATTTTTTATTAAAAAAATTGAATGAAAATGCTAATTATATAATAAAAAAAATAATAACAAACTCA
>PYAF01000205.1:3343414-3356229 GCA_007407185.1 Glycine tomentella | reverse complement strand
TGTCTTATTCCATTTGGTATTTTGTATTTTTGTTTCATATGAAGGTTTGATTTAAAGAAATTTGGCCAAATTCTCAGGTACACTGTTGGAAAAATTACACCAGTGCCTGCACGTGAAGTTCGGTCATCTGATTTTGGAGATCGAGCTAGGATAAGGATGTACTTCCCCAAGGAGGGTTCCCAGTTGACTCCTCCACATTGTTCTATAGACTTCTACTGGAAGGATTATTGCCCTATGGTATTCCGGTATTTATTTACTACATGCACACCTGAAGAGTTATATGTTTAGTAATGTTTATTGGAACGCTTTCTATCTGGCTACAGTAGGATCAACGTAATTCAAAGTTGTAAGGCATGAAAGCATTATCTCTTAATTTGATTGTTGTGTTAACTTATGAAATCATTGGTGCATCATAATGTATTTCCTATGAAGAACTTCCAAACTGGAGTATCAATGTTGAAGTTTGGTCCAACCCTTTTCCTTAGGCATAAAAGAAGGAAGGAAATATGTGTCCAATTTTAAATGTGAACATAGTCACTATCAAAATAATATACATGAATTCTCGATAACATGAATTTGTGATTATAGTGGCATAATAGAAGTGCTTAAGGGTTATTGTTAAAAGCACATGATCTTTCAAGATGTATTCATTGGCAGACTCAACATAAACAACCCCATATTTTCAGATTAACATTTTGCCCATTTAATGAATTGAAGGTTTCATGTGCTTGATTAATGTATGCCTCCCAAATTATTAATTACATGTAGCTTTCTAGCATCTTTTTTTTTTTTTTTTTCTTTCTCTTTCTTTGCATAATTACATAAGCATATATTTCCAGGAATTTGAGAGAGATGTTCAAATTAGATGCTGCAGAGTACATGATGTCCATTTGTGGTGATTCTGGTCTAAGGGACATATCTTCACCTGGAAAAAGTGGCAGCATCTTCTTTCTTTCTCAAGATGATAGATTCGTGATAAAGACACTGAAAAAATATGAACTAAAGGTTTGCAATGATATTTTTTTTTCTTTCTACATGGATCAAAAAACATTTTTATATTAATCATATTCTGTTGAATTCATCAACTGGTATGTGAATTTGACTTTTGTGCTGGCATATAGACATTACTTTAGAGTGATATACAGTTCCATATATACCTACTACCCACTACCAAACCCCATAGATACCAGTAATACTTTATAGTGCCACTAATCTGTTGACTAATTTTAAGGACAAAGTTTAACGAAATCCAATGCCAAAATGGCTAATTGAGACCATTTGGGTGGGTATTTTCTGGAGAGAAGTATTTTTTTAATGTTATATGGAGAAAAGATGATTGCTTATAAGTCTATCTTTGACAATCCATCAACACCAGTAGGACTTGCTAGTGCCAGTAATTTGATTACCATTTTCAAGGACAATATTCATGAAATACAATGTAGTGAAGGCCACATTATGATGGACGTTTCTGGATAAACACGTTTTTATGCTGAAAAGACACTTCTAGACCAGAATACATGATGGCTTATCTTTCTGGCTCTTGTAGTTCCATAGACACCAATAATACTGCCAGTGCCTATAATCTGATGACAATTTTAAAGGCAAAGTTCATGAAATCCAATGCCAAAATGCCTAATCAAGAATGCGCTTTAGATGGGCCTTTTTGGTGAAAATTTGTTCTTATGTTAGTTAAGAAGTCACTTCTACAGAGAAATCAGTGGTTGCTTAGTTTCCATTTCTCACAGTAAATAATGAATTTGATTTACCCAATTAAATGACAATTCCATAGTTCGTAGTTATGTACATATATTTTTTCTCTTCTTGTAGGTTATGCTCAATATGCTTCCTAAATACTACCATCATGTAGGAAGTTATGAGAATACTCTTATTACAAAATTCTTTGGTCTCCATCGAATAACACTAAGAGGTGGGAAAAAGGTATAGCAAATATCTGTCTCTAGCTTCTTCTTTTCAATTATTATTACAGATATGAATAACCTTATTTTCCACCCCACCTAGTGAGAAAAGGGTTGGATGTTATTGTTTTTGTCTAAATATTTCTTTCTTTCTTCATTGGTTGTTGTTTTCATTAGGTTCGCTTTGTGGTCATGGGGAATATGTTCTGCACAGAACTTCATATTCACCGTCGTTATGATCTGAAGGGGTCTACTCAAGGAAGATATACAAACAAAGATAAAATTAATAGCAATACAACATTGAAAGATCTTGATCTAAAATATGAATTTCATATGGATAAAAAATTACGAGAATCCCTATTCAAGTGAGTTCCTACTTTTTAAGAGCTACTTCTGTTAAAAGTGATTGGATGCAATTATTTTTCTGTACAAGTGGGGAGTATTTGTTGACAAAGTTCCAGAATATAACAATCCTGTTCTTCTAGAGCATAAAATGCCTATTTCAGAGGAAATTCTTAACTGTTATTGCTCTAAGAAATGCTTATGGCACCAAACAGCAATAATTTTACTTTATTCGTGGATTAATAATACTAGTCACAATATTGATCATGGTTGTGATAGGGTATTTCGTTGATCCCCTGAAACCATAAGGTTATGGGACTAATTTGCTTGAAATTCTGGTTGGTTGCTATCTCTACTCGCCATAATTGAAATAGATGACCTTTCAAAGTAATGCAAAGATATATTGGATTATCTGTAGTTTGAATCAAGCTTCTTGTTTGATCCAGCTATTACAGCTTTTACTGATTACAATATCTGGTTAATTTCCAAGTTAAGAACTTCAGAAGTCATGAAAGTTGTGCCTTTTCATATTTTCTAATTGAAAAGATCTAATCCTGAACTTTACATTAGAATCGGCAAACCAAAATGTGACCATTGTAGAGATGTTGCATTAGATATAATTAGTGTAGGGTGATTAGATTTGTTATGAAACTGTTAGCAAAGGTTCCA
This sequence comes from Glycine tomentella, assembly GCA_007407185.1. Taxonomy (NCBI): domain Eukaryota; kingdom Viridiplantae; phylum Streptophyta; class Magnoliopsida; order Fabales; family Fabaceae; genus Glycine; species Glycine tomentella. The sequence continues at coordinate 3,353,302 of PYAF01000205.1, read as the reverse complement.
CTTCTTTCAGTGAATTTTCTTTTTCTTTTCAATAGAGAAGTTATAATTCATGCATTAAATAATGACTAAATGGAATTCACCTAACTATCAATTACTGGGACACCTCCGGGTTATGATTGATTTACTTCCATACCAGCACACTTAGCCTGGAACGTTACAGAACTGATTTGTGACTGTTTGCTCGAGTGTATATGCACTAAAGTATTTATCATGACAATTTTGTTGAACTACTCATCGACTGAAGGATTAATAAGCTTAGCTTCTATGAATCAAAAATACGCTTAGCTTCTAGTTATGACTCGAACTTCTTTTTTCTGGTGCAGACAAATTTCTCTAGACTGCATGTTCTTGGAGTCTCAGCACATAATTGATTACAGCCTTCTGTTGGGATTACATTTTAGAGCTCCGGAGAATCTAAAGGCCTTAGTGGAACCTCCCAGACTACCGCAGCCTCAACATGGCTTACCCTCTGAAGATGGTAAATACCTTCTCTGGTGTTATTTTAGAACATGATATGGGATTCTTCTTTCAAAAATTAGTGATTATAGATGACACCTAGCAATAGCATTCATTAGAATAGCTTATAAATGGGAGGTAGCATGATTTATTAAGTAACTAATCCTTCCATGTATCCATACAATAACTGAAAAAAAAAACAGACCAGCTGAACTATCTAGCACCTTCCTATTAGCCATAAGTTCATACAGTGCACTTTCGTTCCTATGATATATCTCCATCTTTTGTTTATTTTATTTTGTAAATTCGGGTATATTCAAGTTTGTATTTCAACTGTTCAAGTTCACTACAAACTGATTCTGTTCTCTCTATTTTCTTGCATGCCTCAGTTTCCTTCTTTTGATTGAGCACTTTTTGACTTGCTTTGCTTTACTAGATGCACAAAAACAAGGGGAGCAGTTGATTATTCCTAAAGGCTTGTTATTAGTTGCTCATGAACCTAGGTTTGTCAACACTGCACCTGGACCACACATTAGAGGAAATACATTGAGGGCATACTCCATAGGTGACAAGCAAGTTGATCTTTTACTTCCTGGTACTGCAAGGTATCGTCTATAACATTATTCTGATTGTTTCCTTTTCAATATTCATTAATCTAGCACCTTTGCAAGTATCTTCTTTGGTCCTAGACTGTTGCATGTAGCAATTATTGTGCATTCTGTTTCTTTCACTGTACTTAATGTCACTTTCTTTAAATAACAGTCCTAAGCAGAAATCATTTGCTTTATTGTGTTCCATTGTAATAACACATGTCATAATATGAAATGGAGTGTTACTCAGGTTGAGAGTGCAATTAGGAGTAAACATGCCAGCTCAAGCAACACGCAAACTTCAGGAGGATAAGGTGGAGGAATCAGAGGTAGAGCTTTTTGAGGTTTATGATGTGGTCCTATACATGGGCATAATTGATATATTGCAAGAATACACAGTGAAAAAGAAACTTGAGCATGCCTGCAAATCACTGCAATATGACCCTATGACTATTTCAGTGGTGGAACCAAAGACATATGCTCAACGTTTCATCAATTTCATGGAGAAAAAAGTTTTCCCAGAGCCAGAGACTTCTTGAATATGTATATTTTATCTTTCCTTTTTGGTTTAGTACTTCATTTTAATCAATTGTTCTTAAGGAAGAGTATTTTGTTTTACCAACACCGTTTAGTTATATTTTTTTCATAATTCTTTCAGATTTTTTATTTTTCTTTACAGAAGAGGCCTGCTATTCGGTCAAGAGATTAATCATCAAACAGTTAAAAATGATTAATTGATGCAAATATGTGTATTGACTTCCAATTTCCAAAGAATTAAATTAAATTTAAATTATTTTCTTTTTTAATCTGTTTTTCCACCTGAAAGGTCCTGCCCTTTGAAACTCAGAAGTGCTGCTATTAATATATTCTGCAACCTGCCACCTTCGTGAAATAAAGTGTAATAATAACCTTTGTTTAATAATTCAGCAATTAAGAATCAAACTAACTTTACATGTTACTTCCTCCATCTCAAGTAAGTCACATTTAGAAAAATAATTTATTCCAAAATAACTGTTATATTAAATTTTCAAATATTAATTTTTTTTTTTTACTAATATCCCTAATAGATTTTCTTTACCTTATTCCGTTCCTAATTATAAGATAATGTTATTAAAAAAATTGATTAATTCAGTTATCAACATTAGATTTATCTATAACTATAGTATTTAGTTACCATAAGAATTATGAATGAATTAATTGATAAATTCCCATTGATCAATAACCAAAGAAAGCACTATTAAATATTATTCAACAAGATTCTTTTTTTTTTTATCAGGAGTTAATAAGATTCTTTAAAAATGCAATCACACAAAAGAAGGAAAAAAAGTAAGAATTATCCTGAAATTATTCTTAAAGATTTTATTCCCAATCTAATAATTATAACATCTTTCCTATCTTAATACAAAAGCTTGACTACAATTAAGCTTTACATAATGAATACCTCATTGTATCTAGGCATGGCAACGGGGCGGGGCGGGGTGGGGTTGGGTATTGCATTCCCCGACCCTGTCCCCGTCCCCAAACCCGCTCCCCGCCCCCGCCCCTGATCCTTGTCGAATTTTAAAACTTATTCTTATCCCATAACAATGAATGTTTAAATAAGATTCACTTCGTTCTGTACGGGATAAGGAGCGAAAAGCGCAGCATGAACTATTGATTCGAAGCCATCTCTGGCAATGAATCAACAATTCGCCTTGGGCTGCAAAAGCAGGAACAAATATGGATACTAGACGGACTACAACTACTACATACTTCCTCGTCCCGTTATTTGATTAAAATTTAAAAAATAAAAAAATAATATAATTTTTTTATTGAAAAATCGGACATAAAAGTTAATTACGTAAGAAAAAAATAATAATAGCAAACCCACATTTAAAATATGAGATCATAATTTTAAAATTACAAAACAAAATCAATCAATTCAATTAAAAAATAATATTATTTTTTATTTTTTAATGTTATTTATTACGGGCGGGGGCAAGGGCGGGGCGGGTATCAGTAATCTCATACCCGCCCCCGCCCCCGCTTTTGGCTTTCAGGGAAAACCCGAACCCGAATCCGAAAAATTCGATTTTTCCCCGTTAAAATCGGGACAGATTCGGGTGGATACTCATGGGTTCAAGTCGTGCTGTCATGCCTAATTGTATCCTCATATCTCGTATAAAAAGGAAAAAACTTCATAAAAGATGATAAATAAATCGATAGATTCCTAATTCGTCAAATAAAAAAAACTTAAAATTAAAATAAAAAGTTTAAAATTAAATTGTGTTAAGAATGAAATCACCTTAAACATATATAGTGTATTTGATTACACATTTCAGATATGTTTTTTACTTTTTACATATTCCAAATGTGAAATTAAAAATGAAAAATTATAAACCAACAATTTAATTTTTTTATACAGTTATTCAACCACAATTCATTATAATAAATTTGTTAATTTTTAAAATAATTATTTTAAAATATATTCTTTGTATAATATATTCTTCTTTTGGCTGACAAAAAGAACTTTCATTTTTTATTTCTTAACAAGTTTTTAAACATCACCCCAAATCTAAAATCAAATATGACTTCTCAAATTCCCGTCTTTTTTTCTCTTGTTCCTGCTATTTGTGGCTCTGCAACACCAATGGGAGAAGAAACAAAATCATCCAATACGACAATGCTGCATACTGCGGAGGGAGAAGAACCAAAGAAGGAAGAAGAAGAATTGAACAAGCTTGTAACCACCGTGGAAGAAAAATTGAAGAAGGTTGCGATCACGGAGGAGGGAGAGAAAAATTGAAGAATGTTACACCCGCAGAGGGAGAAGAATCAAGAATTGAAGAAGGTTGATAATGACTGATTGAAACGAGTTCTATAAGTCAATGAAGAATTAGGGTTTTGGCAGTGAAAATAACGAGACTATTTCTTAGTATTATTGATACATAAGGGATATGCATGGCTCGTAAGCGGTTACCAATTGGTATGCACCAAACACTAACAATGCTTCTTCACTGAAACCAAAGAATTATGTTTCATTGGTTTATCTTCTTCACAGTTGTAAAGAACATGAAATATCTATGATTGATTGGAAACAATCTTTTTTTTTCCTTGTTAAGTTTTATGATATATAAATAAAATATTGTTTGTTTATATTTCACAGTGGGTTGCATTTTCCCCTTTAATGTCGTTATTAGTCGCACATGTTATTTTTTAAAAAAATTATCAACACATGTTAGTTTGATATTCAAAGAAATTGTATCGATTCAGAAAAAAAATTGATAAAAAAAAATAATGGAATTGCTTAACTTATCTCAAGTATAAATGGGTGTTAAATGACTTCATGTTAGATGATTGGTATAATTTTTTGTACACTTAAAAGATGACTGGAACAACATAAAAAAATGTTGCATCAATCATTTAACATTCTTTAATCCCATTTTTACTTGGAGTAAGTTATTAGATAATCCCAAAAAATTATTTGAATTTAGGTTATTTGTAATTTTTTTTTCTTCATATTTGTGTTGCTCTTTGGCTTTATTTTGTGATTTTAATTATTCCATGTTATTCTTTGTCTCAAATTTGAGAAAATAATTATTTTTAATTTTTTTATAAAATTAGTAACAATTTTTTTTATAGTTTGAGCAAGTTAAACATCATTAATTATTCCCTTTTGATCAAAATAAGGATTTTATCCGTAGGCTGAGAACATCTCAGTCGCCATGCAAGACCTAAGACACCTAAGTAGTATACTAATATAAAATTAACCATACGATCATCTTGTAACTAACAACAAAGCATTGATTAACCAAAATGGTAATCACAGGTAAAGCTCATGAACCCTTAACCATTAAGATATATATAAAGAGGAGTTGGATTCTCGATACAATAATTTATCATTATCAATTATTATACTATTAACCTAGTTGGTCCGATATCTACTTGAACATCGGAGTATTTTTGCAGAAGGTGTCACATCCGTTGACCGTTGTACACTCATCAAATCAAGAATTATACTATTCGAAGCAGGATGAGATTACTAAAGTACCCTGATGCAGGTAAATAAATATTTGTTTTTTTTTTTTGTTAAACCATATTTTTGTTTTGGATGAAAATTTTGTCTTTTGATCCTTTCGATCTTTCATTAGAATATTGCAGTTTATAAATTTAAAAGACAATTTTCGACAGTTTAAAACATTTTAAAAATGTAATTTTTCATATTACAAATATGAGAATTGAGAAATTAATGGTTATAACTTTCATTTATCACTTCTTAACAAAATTTCAAATACGCCACCTTTCTCTCCTTATAAATGCACCTATGTATCATCCAAAATCTCAAGTCAATTTAGTTCTCAAATTCTCTTCTCTGTCTTTTTTCTCTTGTTCTTTCATGGGAGAAGAAACAACATCATCCAATACGACAATGCTGCATACGGCAGAGGGAGAAAAACCAAAGAAAAATTGAAGAAGATTGCGATTGTGGTGGGAGAGAAATTGAAGAATGATACACTACCCTCAGAGGGAGGAGAAGAATTGAAGAAGCTGGTTACGCTGAAAACGATAGATGAAGTTATCTTGGAAGTGGAACCTTGTATTGTTAAAGAGATGGAGGTGGTGCAATCCTTCATTGATGCTCATGCTGGCAACCTGAAGGAGTTCGACGAGAACTTCGTGGCTCATGAACCGCAACATGAGAAACTTTCCTCACCGATAACATTAAGGACATGTTCAAGAAAGTCGAATTCATCAAGAATTCCACGTCCGAGGACGAGGCACGGATCCGCCAAGAAATTGCCTGCAGTGGCGAACCTACATAAGGTTGAGGGGATGCATATGCACCCCTGGAATTTTTGGAAAATACCAGTGTATATCTAATATTGATATTTTTTTTTTGTCCCCTCTGTTTATATAATTTGAACCCACTGTCCTTAGTTTTTTTAATTATTGTTAAGTTTTGTCTTTAATTGACTAGTTTATTTCTTATATTTTGCTCTTTTGATTAGATACTTTTTATGTTTAATTAGATATTTTATTCTATCTCACGTTTTATTTATATTATGATAATAATTAACTTTAATTACTTATTTGGTTTCGTATCATTCTTTTTAGTTTTAGTCTCTTTACATATATAGAAATTAGTCATTTTAATCTCTACACATGCATTTTTAATTTTGTTTAGGTCTTTGTTGTTAAGTGTATCTTAACTTTGTTAAGTAAAATTGTTATAAATTTTCTGAGGATTGTTAAATTGACAAAAATTATCATTTTAACAACAAATTTGTGATTGTTTTACACTACCAAAAAATAAAAATTGATGGTATTAATTAACAGGTTAATATTAGTTAGTGATAAAGATCAAAATAAAATTAAAAATGTATGTGTATGGACTAAAACGTCTATTTTTTTATATATAAGGACAAAACATAAAAATAGTGTAAGTGTAAGGATTAAATAAATAATTAAATCTAATAATAATAATTATTATTTTAAATAAAATATCCTCACTTACCAAGTATCCTGGATCTGTCACTGATTGCCCGGGCATTATTGAAATGCATGGACGATAATTGATTGAAGCAAGACGCGTCTAAGCCAATGGAGAAATAGGATTTTGCGGTGAAAATAACGACACTATATATGATTATAATGTTTATCTCATAGTATTATTGATACATAATAAGGGATATAACATGGCTCCTTAGCTATGTTAATTACCATTTGCTATATACGCACCAAACAATGTTGTTCTTCACTCAAACCAGAGAATATGATTCATTGGTTTCTTCTCTTTCTTCAGTGAAAATTCTACGATTGATTGGGAGGAGTAAACAATCTTTTTTTTTTTTTTTTATTGAATTTTCTCGTACATAAATAACTTGTTTGTTATTTTTCATACTGGTGTTAATACATTTAAAAAAGTCACGTAACCAAAAAAACTTAAATGACTTGTTTGGCTTTTTAAAAGTCATATTTAAAATAATTTTTAATCAATTCACATTATAATTATTTTTTTACTCTCACAATGTATCATATATAATTACACTCATTCGTCGAATTGGAATAAGGGAAACGTAAGATCCACTGAATAACATAATCTGATAGGCCCTGGTGTTGTGGGGGTTGGGGGCTGACAGCTTCAAAGCAAAATTGACATCTTGAAAAGTGAAAGAAAAAGTTCTAACAATAATATCTGCAAGAGACATGCACTAATTAATAAAAAAGACAATAAGCATGAATATAGTCGATATTTGTTTACTCGCAAATTAGTCAAGAAATCAGAAACAAAGAAGTAATAGAAAACAAGAAAAAAATGGGCTAAACCCCTAAATACAGTGCTCAATGCTCAACAGGTTAAGTTGCCTGAAGTACTAAGCCTTTGTATCAGATCCACCCAAACAAATACACCTGGATTTCCATGTAACATAAATAAATAATATCCTTAATTTCTTCAGTAATTACTGAATAATCAGTATCTCATCTCAATATTAATTTTGATACAATTCTTTAATCCCTCCACTTTTCTAGCTAAAGCAGCAGTACAAGGACTGAACAAATCAATAAAGGTTAAAAGAGAAGTATTTTATAATTTACTAAGAGTGAGAACAATGTACTATTTAACACATTTTTTGTTAAGAATCAAAATTTATTAGAAATTACGAAAATATAATGAAGTTTATTAAATCGTGTTAGATAGCGCATATATATATATATATATATATATATATATATATATATATATATATATATATATATAACTCCAATACATTTCCACGTGAGAGTTGCTAAGAAGGATGATCCTTGCTAGAAGCAAAGGCTGAATTAACTGCAGCCTCAATGCACCTCTTGGAAGCAACAGAAGCAGCATTTTCTGCTACACTTCCCATTTTTCCACCACTCTCAGCAGTTTCAATTAAGCTATTCGCTGCTCCAGCTTTTGACATTCTCTCAAGGTCTTCTTCTAAGTATCTAAACTCTTCCATGGCATTCTCCATGACCCAGTCAAAGTGATCATCTGCTTGTTGCAGCATATTAACCTCTGCTTCTTCCACTTCTTTCTTTTGCTCAAGTTCCACAGCTACCCCATGCGTTGTATGACTCAATCTCAAATAGCTTCACGGGATACGTCTTCGGTTGTGAAAGGATAAAAAAATTGTCTTGGAAAGCTTGATCTAAGAGAAAGGTGAACATGGATATGAGGGTTTCCATTTTTCTTTTGAGTGTGAATTGAAGAAGCAACTTTCATTGGTGAGGCATATAAAGGACAAATATTTGGCTTTTTACAACGTTAAGAATTGTTTTGGCAGGAATTTGCCGTAGGGTCACGTGGTTCCTAAACCTGCATGTTGAACCAAATCTGAGTGAAAATTCTTGTGGGACAGTGAAACCAGTAAGATAGGATTTAATTATGAGATCTTCTATTCTCTTTGGGTGAATTTTTTTTATCCATATGAATCAAAAATGGTATAAAAAATTTACAACACATAGAGGACTAAATTATCTTCATTGTATTAATTATAATGTTCTTTAATGAACTAGACTTCATTATGCTTTGAAAAAGGCTTAGAGAGCCGTTGGAACTTCTTTTCTTCTCATCTCTAAGGTAAGGTTAAGCTTTCTCTAAATGCAGTCTTTGTCTGAAGGATGATTTTTCTTATCTAAGGGCCGGCAATTTGATTCAAGTAATTTTTAAATAACTAAACTAATTTTTTACTTTAATTCAACCATCTGAAATGTTTGTTAATTAAATGAACTACAGAAAAGTAAGATACAGTTACTATTTTAATTAACAATTATTGTGGTACTCAGTACTCACAAAAGTTTGAACTAAAACTGCGTCTAGGATAAACTTTGGAATTAATGTTGCTTTGGTAATCAGTGCGCAGTTTCCTAAGTTGGGCTTTATTCTGGCCTAAATTATATATGTGCATAGAAATTCAGACACAGAAATTAAAAAAGTAGCTAGCAAGAGTAACGTGTGATTCAATCCCTGTCAAAGTAGAAGGGCTTTATTCTGGCCTAAATTATATATGTGCATAGAAATTCAGACACAGAAATTAAAAAAGTAGCTAGCAAGAGTAACGTGTGATTCAATCCCTGTCAAAGTAGAAGGACTTGTTTCAATTGATATAGACTTTGCCTTATTTAATAAAAATAAAACTGATGAAACTTTTTTTTTTTTTGACAGGATAAAACTGATGATACTATTAATATAATTAAACATCGTATTGGGAATAACCCAAGTCCCACATCGGCTAGAGATAGTGCCAAGTCAGAGTATATAAGTGGAGAACAATCCTATAGTGCCAAGTCAGAGTATATAAGTGGAGAACAATCCTCACCCTATGAGCTAGCTTTTGGGGTTGAGTTAGGTCCAAATCCACATTCTAATATGGTATCAGAGCCTATCCTAGATCCATTAACGGGCCACCCACCATATTATCCACGCACCAAGCCCAAAAGTGCTGGGCGTGAGGGGGTGTATTGGGAATAACCCAAGTCCCACATCAGCTAGAGATAGTGCCAAGTCAAAGTATATAAGTGGAGAACAATCCTCACCCTATGAGCTAGCTTTTGGGGTTGAGTTAGGTCCAAATCCACTGTAACACCCCTTACATGCACCGGGGTGATTACCACGCATAATCATCCGTTACAGATATAACCAAGGTTGTTAAATCGTAGAGTCTACGTGAAATCGGTGAGATGAGCTAAATCGTAAAACCGTAAAAACGTAAATCGTATATAAGAGTTTACTTCAAGGCATGAGCTAAAACTCAAAAGCGGAAAAGCCCATTTCGAAAATGTTATATGACACTGCAGAAAGAAAAAAGTGGTTACATAAAGCAATTTAGGCCCAATA
>PYAF01000205.1:3299782-3340150 GCA_007407185.1 Glycine tomentella | reverse complement strand
TAAATAATTAAGAATCATGACAAAATAGCTAAATTGGATTTTCAAATTATATTCATAATAATAGATTTGAAAATTAATCCAATAAAGACAATTTATAAAATAATATAATGGAGTAAAAACTCACTCAAAATAGACAAAAAATAGTAAATAATAAAAATTCAATCAAATAATAACATTCTGATTCAATAGAAATGTTTTAACCTTTTTCATCAAAATAAATTATTGACATTTTAATCTAATGAAAAATTATTCATATTTTAATTCAATGATAATATATTGATATTTAAATTTAATAAAAAATTATTAACATTTTAGTATATGATAATTATTGGATAATTGATAAATTTACTTAGCATTTTATATATTCAAAAATGAAAATGATTATTTAAAAGAAAAATAACTGAAATCATAGAGCAGCCCACCTAGACACAGATCCAAAGTGGGCAGAGAGAGAGAGAGAGAGAGAACGATTGTTTGTTGCTGTGTTGTGTGCAGAGAGGGAGAGAGAGAGTAGAGGCTGCTATGGGGAACAGAGCTATGTTAACGCTGCTGCTCTTCTTCTTCTCGACCAATTTGGTTCCTTCCGCTCTGGCTATCTGGCTGACGTTACCCACCGCTGGCACCAAGTGCGTCTCCGAAGAAATCCAACACAACGTCGTTGTTTTGGCCGATTACGTCGTTATCCCCAGTGATCACGCCCACAACCCCACCATCGCCGTCAAGGTACTCTTTTTCCCGTCCATTACGACACCCTTTTGCGATTTCTGTCATGGGTTCTTCTTCAATTACTCATTAGATTCTCTTTCCCGTCTTCTGATTTGTTTGGTTCCTTGATTTGCGTGTTGACGGATTTGTTTTGTCGTAGATTTTCTATTACTATTCGGTTTCGGAAAATTATTGTGTGTTGTTGGTAATTTGAAAGGCTTTGTAGAGGTGCTTCTTGCTCAACTGATTACCTGGAAGACCATGTTGTGGAAATTTGTTAATTTTTGGTCTTATATTTGGGTATTTATTATCCCATTGTCTTATGTTGGCCATGAATTTTGTGGTATTATAATAATGTTATGAATTTTCATAACTTTGTTTTGTTTTTACATATATTTATTAGTGAATGTAATTTTTATTGCTTAAAACTACTCCTAATTTCTTGGTATATATCTCTGTGGAGCCTGAATGGTCTAGGTGTTCGCGCTAGAGAACACACACGCCAGGCCCCAGGGGAGTCCTAAAGCTCGGTATGAACTTAAAAAACTATAGCGAGCCTCTACTATGTTGACCTGTTGTAACCCGGATAGATCACAGCTATTTGATGAGTGTGTTCTCTAACGGTTCCCACCATTTCGGGGACTGGCGTGCATTCTACCTCCCTCACATGTAACGAGGGGATGGTGCCAATGGTGCCTTAGTCATGCGTGGGGAGAATCTAGAATCTCGCTATACTGGACCCTGGGCCGGCCAAACGATAAATAAGGCCTAAAGCAAACTTTAAAATAACATTTTTTAATTTAAATGTGAGAGCTAAATTTGAGGCCTTTTTGTTAACATATGACATTTTTTCATTATATGGGCCTTTTTTGCTTTATAAAACTAATAGAAAATATTTTTTATATAGGCCTAAAGCTTGAGCTTTAGTTGCTTTACCCTTGTGTCGGCCCCTGGACCTGAGGGTTCAAGACCCACAAGCTCATTAAGCCCCAAGACCGTGATGTGATATGGTGAGTTGGTTATAATTGGATGGTCAGTCTACAGACTTAGGCCAGTTTACAAGTGTGAGCCATATATATTAACTGATAAGCTTGATAGAAGTTTTCTTACTCAGCTGGTCTAATTCTTGGCCAGACAGTCCAATTTCATTGTCATTGAGCTCATTGAATAATTTGCTGCTGGAGAAGTGGTGGTAATGGAAAGTCGAAAACATCTTCAAATATGGTTTGCACACATAATGGTGGAAATTTCTTACAGCATGGTTCGCAGAGTAGTATTCTTGCTATGTTGAGTGGTTGCCAAGATCAAAGATGGCAGAGTTCGAGACTTTAATACTGATGGGAACAAATTATAGCTGTCATGAGAAGTTATGTATCATTAGATATACAAGTAACAATAACTGTCATGTTGGAAGTATGTAGTGTGATGTATAAGGGTGTTATGTATGCAGTAGTTCTGTAAGTTTAGACAGAGAATAATCTCTATAGGAGTCATAAAACTGGGGAACTGCAACCCTTTTCCGTATTGTGTGAATTCTGTGATTCAGTAATAAAAAAACCACTAATTTATCATTGATGTTCTATCAAATACCTCAGCTACCTGGGGCATGGATCCCTTGCATGATAACTTCATTTACAAAATTTCAAGTCTTAACAGAAATAAGGTTTAATAATGTTGAAAAAAATGTACTTGGACACATTTTACATTTCTACTAAGTAATAATAGTTTATTTTCTGTTGTTTAGACTTGCTTGTGTTTTCAGGATGTAATTATGGTTGGCTCTTGAATGACAACCTTCTGATACAGCTTGTTATAAAGGTCTATTACTTGTCTCTTTGTTTCTAATTGTAATTTGTTTCCTTTAGGTGACATCACCATATGGAAACAATCTTCATCACAAGGAGAACACAACACATGGTAGTATCGCATTTACGGCTCAAGAGGCTGGGAACTACCTTGCATGCTTCTGGGTCGATAGCCATAGTCAAGGAGTTGGTGAGGTTAATGTAAACCTTGATTGGAAAATTGGAATTGCAGCCAAGGATTGGGATTCAGTTGCTAGAAAAGAGAAGATTGAGGTAAACTTCCAAGAGATACGTATAATTTTGAATCTCCCTGTACTATAGGTAGATAGAACTTAAGTGTTTTACCTATCAAGGGCTGACATTTACTCAAGGTATAATAAGAAATGAGTTCAGCACTGTTATAAAATAGTTTTTAAGAGCTTCTTAAGTTTGTAGTTTGCTTGAAGTAGTTTTGTACTGTGAGCTGGAAGCAGCGAGTAATTGCGTGTGAATTGAAAAAATTTGGATCCTCTCATGTTCCTTATTTGATGTTCCCCCCAAGTTATGAGTGGAAAAGACACTATAGAATGTTTAATGGACCCTACACAAATAATGGTGTATTACTATAGTTTCTTTTGTATCTTTCTCTCTCATAACATAACATGAGAGGATCCAAATCTGAATTGAATTCTATACCTAAACCTTTTGCTCTTGAATGCTTCTCTTTGCTTATTTTTGTCTCTACGTGTGATTGATACCTAGGGAGTCGAGCTTGAGCTGAGAAAGCTAGAAGGAGCAGTAGAGGCCATCCATGAGAATTTGCTCTATCTTAAGGGCAGGTAATTCCAATCACATCAACATCTTCCCCTGTAAATTGTTTATTGCAAATAATCTTTTAAAAACTTTTCATATGCTTAGTTTTTGTTTTTGAGTTATTTGTTCAGGGAAGCTGAGATGAGGACTGTGAGTGAAAAAACAAATGGCAGAGTGGCATGGTTTAGCATTATGTCCTTGGCTATGTGCATTGCAGTTTCTGGTTTGCAATTGTGGCATTTGAAGCGGTACTTCCAGAAGAAGAAGCTTATTTAGATTAGTTAATTTAATTTTATTAGTGATACATCAAACATATAATAACTTAAAAGAGTTTTTATGAACACTATTTACAAGTGTAGACAGAAATTTTTGATACCACAAGTAGAGTTTCCAGCATTTCTTTTCCACGGATGATTACTACAATGAATTGTCTTGTATGATTGGGATATGAAAATCCGCAGATAAGAGGGAAAGAATTTTAGTGAATGATTGGGTAAAAGTGGGTCTTCATGCTTGTTCTTGTTATAGCTACCATCTTTGTGTTGGGAACTACAGGGTAGGATAAAAATTAAGTTCATTAAGGAGGATTTTTTTTTTTTTTTTTTTTTTTTTTTTTTTTTTTTTTTTTTTTTTTTTTTTTTTTTTTTTTTTTTTTTAATGTTCAATCATGGTTGTGTTTCAATTGCTAATGCTGTTGAAAATGTAAAGATCGGTTAGGTTAATTGCTTTGTGTTTAGGGGAAGCTCTTCATAAACACGCTTGTAGTGTGCATTTAGTTATAGCGTGTGTTTTATTTTTTTGTTTTAATTATCCGGTTTATCAGGGTAAGGGATTTTAATTAATTCAGCATTCGGTCGAAAAATGAGCAAAGTGGTACCCTCTTAGAATGTGAGTCAATTAGATGTAACGGATGCACAAACATACTATTACTCGTTGAAAAGTTGTTGACCACGTTAAAAAAACAAAACGTGAGATATTTTTGTTTTTTTATGTTAATCTAAAACTTTGTTGATCAGATATTTTTTAATACAAATGCATTAGAATTTAACTATATTCAATCTTCAAAAGCCATAAATCCTCTAATTATGGAGAAAAACAAAGTATTGAAAACAGAAGACCTGTTTGTTACTACATAAAAATAAAGACCTATTTATTTAGTGAAAAATAGATTAGGAAATCAGCATTAAAATAAATTAGCGAGGAGCGCAAATAAATAAAAGGTTATGCTATTAGTTTATAACTGATGTGTTTGATTTTCTTTTTAATAAATATAGTTGTTTTAATTTCTTAAAAAGGATGGTAGTATTTTATATTAAAATAATTATTTAAAATAAAAATTTGCATGATAGTTATTTCCTATTACTTGATGTCCAACTACCAAAATATCCTTTTAAATCTTATATTCGACATATAGGCATAGCATCATACAATTAAAACAAAGACGTGTGTGAATTTAGTTAACGTTCTTATTTAATAAAAAATTATCATATAAGAGTTTATTTACTTAAAATTTATTAAAATATGTTAAAGAAGTTATTTTAATAAATTTGTTAAAATAAACTGATTTTTTTAAAATATTATAAATTTATTTTCATAAATGTGAATAGATTCTACAAAATACTTCCAAACACATCCATATCCATTGTCAAGAAGTTCAATTTGTATGAGATGCTTTCCAATACAATTTAATTCATTGTTTGACACAAATTATACGAGCCTGTTTTAGTTTTATGCTAATTTCTGTGTATATTTTATTTTAATATAAAAGTTATGATACAAGTTAATATAAAGATACTTTTTAATTACATTTAGTAATTCAAGATTAATTTGATCTAATTTTAAAATAAATGAACACTATATGAAACACCAAACAAAACAAAGCAGGATTTTTAATTTATTCATAATTCATTTAATTGTTCTTATTAAAGATAATGCGTAGACAACTTAAATAATCACCATAAGCTCCTTGCTTATTGCAATAGTCATTTTTTCACATCCTTTATGAAATGTAACATAGATATGAAAAATTAAGATAAAAAGAAAAGAACAAAGAGAATATAAGAAATATGATGAATAATATAATAGAGAGGAAAGAGAATAAAGGTGAATGAAGCTTAAGAAATTAAAGTTGTTTATATTTAACTCGTTACCTGCTGGCTGCTACTATATTTTTTTTGGTACGAAAAAAAAAAATATATGCACTCTTCATGAAAACATTTCACATCAACGGTTAACTGTTCATCTTAGCTTCCAAAATTGAAAATGGTGTAATGTAATAATGTATAATCCTTTAAACACAGAAATTTTAAAAAATCATTAGGATCTTTAATGCAACCGCAATATTTTGGAATCATGACATGGACGCTAAATTTATTCTCCAAATTTACTAAAACGGGAGTCAATTTTCAAATGAAGTTCAAAATCAATACAACAAAATGGTATACCAGAGAAGGATTTAACAAATAATTAGCTCCAAAGAAAAAGTGTCTGAAATTAAGTAGGCATCAAGAAATAATAATGAGATTTATTCTATTCGAACTATGTTATGGTTCATGTATCTGAACCGGCAAATCTCGTCAAAAAAATCATCAGCGCTACTATGGCAGCTCTTCATCTCAAGAATCTTTATAACCATTCTCCTAAGACTTTTCCCGTACTTCAGCAATGATTCAAGAGTACTTATTTTCTGTTCAGCATTAAGAGGTGACCTCACTGTGATCACAACCTCCTCCAAAAACGGAATCACGAATCCTGAATCCACCTGTGAAATATCCTCATTAGATGAATTGAAATATTAAATTACACCCTCAATCAGAAGGGTAGGATTATTATGAACTTACATGTTTGAGACTGTTCTTCTGGCATAGAGCTGCAAACATAGCTCCATGAATATCAAACTTTTGTAGCTTTTGATGACTGTTGAAGAAGTCAACAAAATCAATCTCTGGAAAGGGTTGAAGTGCATCATAGTCCCCAGTGAATTCAACCTTCATATAGAGATGTTTCACCTTACTTGCCAATCTCAGCATTTTGCAAATGGCATCCCAGCACCACTGGATTCCTCTCATACACAGATACTCCAGAGCTGAAAGATTTCCAAAATCAACCATATACACTCTCCCTGAAAGCAAATAAATTGAAAGGAAAGTAAGTTAAACTTAAAAAAAGGGGACGAACATAAATGCTTTGGGTATTATTCTCTAATCAAAACTGGAGTTTTCATCTCAGCATTAAAGATCAGTATAGGTTATCAAAATAAAACTCTAAATCAAATAAAATGCTAAAAATTATATATGAATATGTATCTAAGTTTTGTCCAAAAGACAAACTCTGGAGATTACTTGAAAACAAGGACACAAAAAGAGATGGACAATGTGATTGACCTACAATCCCAAATATTCTATCTCTGATACACCACTCAAGGAAGAGCCCTTGGGTTTGAACTGTCAATAAAAGGCAAGAATCAAACTCTATTGTCTATACCACTTAGTGTGTTTGCTTGTGCGTTTGTCCATAATTTCAAGCATAAGCAACATGAGTCCATTTTTAGTGGCACCAAACCAAACACGCACTTAACTTGATCCCAAAGGCTCTCATACCATGTCATGAACAAACAATCCCAGAAACTTAAGCAGAGGTACAAATGATTATCTGACAGACAACAGTCAACAACAAATATATAAACACAAAAACCACTTTAACGAGTTAACTACCTGCACTGTTGGATATGGAAAGATTCCTCAAATGCTTGGTTTCAGGGACCCTAATCCAGCTACAGCCTTGTACCTCAAGGGACTCAATTTGGGGGGAAGTCAAAGTGAGAGAACAGTTCCCCATCCCATAAAAATCCAGCTTACACTCCTCCAAACATGGCAACTCAATAGAGACCGACCTAACCCCTTCACATCCAAGCAGCAACAACCTCGTGAGAACCGGGCATGAGCGAAGCACCACACTCAACACAGGGTCCTCCAACCTTGCACCGATAATTTCAAGGTTCTTGAGGTTCGGAAACACATCCCATTTGGGGGAACGCACCATCAACACACCCCACAGTTTCAGAGACTCCAAATTCTTAGCAGCACCAATATAGTCCAATTTGGAAGGGCTTTCATGGAAGCCCTGATTGTCAGCAAGGTTGTCCATTCGGAGCTCGAGTTGAAGAAGAGTTTGCCCCGCCAGTGAGAGCCATGATGCAAGGCCATCAGGGGAAAAGGGGCTATACACAATTAGCTCCTCTAACTTCACCACTCTTGACACCATTCTCTTGATGATGTTGTCAGCACCCTCAGAAGAAGAAGAAGGGGTGTCAAATGAGCTGCGAGGAAAGTAGAGGGTTCTGATGTAGGGAGTGGAGTCCTTCCATCTCTTGGAAACACAGTTGCAAGATGACACGTCACGAGCATTGGTGATTCGGGACAAGATGCATTGGAGAATGACATCAGGGATAGAATCCATAGCTGGGAGCAAGAATGAAGAATCAAATAGATAATTGTTAAAGTGTACACAGATTTAACATCATCTTTCAAAATCAACACCAAGCAGTGATGAAAACAAGCATAACAACAAAAGTCTTATCTCACTAGGTGAGATTGACCACATGAATCACACCATGTTATTCAGCTTGGTTACAACAACAACAACAAAGATTATTCTTTTATGCAGTTATGAGAGGAAAAAAAAAAAAAACGAATTTGGTAAGCACGGTATTGGAAGAGTCCATAAATCTGAAACAACAATCTCCCTCAAAATAAACATCCAGAAAACCCAAGACATGGATTAAACGGTAATTTTTACAAGTTTAGCTGTCGGTAACAGATAAGCTAAACTTGTATAAAGAATAGTAATACCCAGATGGGAATTGATGCATATGTGCAATAAAAAAAACTAGATAGAAATGAAAGTGGAAAGGATGTGTGAGGAGAGAATGAAGGGAGTGAGAATTGACGAAGCTTACCTAATAATGGAAATGGAAAGATCTGGATGGGATAGACGAAATCTCTTTCTCTCTCTTAATTGGAGATAGATTGAAGAGAGAGAAGAAGGAGCGGGAGTTCGAGAAAGACATCTTTTTATTTCGGTATTTCGAATTTTGAAAACCATGCCCTCACAATATTTAAATATTTTATCTGAATAAAAATTAAAAAAAAATACATAATACAACAAAAACTGCTGCGCGTGCGTTTCAATGTTTCATTCACATGGAGTTGAAATGCCCAGAATTATGTTGTAACACAGCTTAACCTAATTTCAGGTAAATTTTCATATACGGTGAATACTGATACTCTAATATTTAATGAATAAGTTGAGGCTTTACACTTTTTTTCCTTCTTGATTTTATTTAGTACCTTTAGATTAATCTTCAAAGTCCCGGCCATAAAAGATTAATCTTAAAACTTATGAAGTCAATTAGTAATTAATACTTAATGATTTAAGTGGCAATTAGTTTTGTTTGTCTTAAAAAAGGTATTGTATTTGAGTCTTTCAAATGAAAAATAGGTGTAAGCTAGGCCTCCTTCCTTAAGTTATGCTTTACTTATATTTTTTTTTCTTAAAATTTATTTTAGCTAAATTATTTTTTCGGTCTCTTTGTTGTTAAATTTTTTAATATGGTCTTTTAATTGCCAAAATATATGTAATGTGATTCAATAGAAAATAGACACATCATTCCTAACTATTAAATTGTTGCTCAACTGTGATGACCTTGAGTATTATCTCCTCAATCTCCACATTAGCAATCTCCCTATTCAACCCATTCAGTAATATCGCACCATATAGTAGCCTCTCTATATTCCTTCGCATTGGCTTCAATATGGCTTCGTCTCTTTATAGTAATCCTCCATGCTATGATTGCCCACGGTAAGATTTTGCAATTTTTGGTACAAGTCTCAATAGTAGTGGTTGGGCACAAATCTCCTCCTCCTCAAGGCATTCATTTTATCCCAATCTTAATTGTAAGTTTTATATTTTTCCTCTTGTATACAAGAAGTTGGTCCTCCAAGTAACTACATAAAATAATAATAAAAAACTAAACTATGGTAAGTTTGATTTTCTTGGCTTCGGAATAATTACGAAACTCAAAGATAAATTCGATCTTTCTTTTCCATTTAAATTTTAAGGTATGCCTTGAAAATGGACTTATCTTAAAAGTGTTACTATCTTCATTTTTATGTCCCTCAAGTTTTTCATCTTCCTTATTTTCCTTTCTTCGATTATGTTCAAACTTCCTATGAAGACTTCCCACTAAATTTTCTTTATTATCACTATGATAGTGGTCTTTGTTCTCGTCTCTAACACCAACTTTTCTCCTCCAAGAAGTATGATGTGAGTATTCCTCAAGAGTTCAATCCAACCCATCCTTGTCGAATTACTCTTATCGCCCCTCAACATGCGCCTAGTTTGAGTTCATACTCAAGATTGTCTCCCACTATGTTACTTGAAAAAAGAAGTTAGCAAGAGAGTATGACATCACTACACTCCCTTACGTGTTTCACTCAAGCAAATAGAATTGCTCAAACCACCCATGTTTACATTCAAGAATTTAGCTTTTCCATCCAGTGTTCTTACCACTCTTGTCGTTCCTCTCTCTTTAATTCTCAAACTAATTTCATGGAGAAATAATCAAACCAATATATATTAAGAATTCCTATAGTATCCAAAATACTAATTTTTGAAGGTTAAGTACAAGGATCTACCACGAAATGTGCAAAGTATCCCTAAGAAAGAAAAGATAATCCAATATTGATACAATGAAGTAGATAAATATACAGAATTTCAAAATTCTGAAGGAAAAAAAATGCACTCTTATATAAGAATTGGTGATATTGTAGCCGGATTGATGTTCTTGGGATCGTCCTATAATTGGAATTGTAAGAAAACCTTGATTTAATGCCAACGAGAACAAGAGTCAAATCAAATGTTATGGAATACTGTGACTCGATGCTCTATAATGGACATAAAATTTGGTATGATGCGCATAATGATTAATGATCCACGTCCTATGATTAATCCGAAATTTTGAAAAATGAAGATACTACAATCAATTAGGAATGGTCTAAATGATAAGTTATTTTTTTAGCATCATGGAGAAACTTGATAAACTAGAATAATAGTTCACAAATAATAAAACATAAGATGAGATCAAGTACAGAAAAGAATAGTGAGACATGAAACTTTTAAAGTGGAAATTTGGAAAGAAGTACACCTAATAATTACTCTAAACTTCTGCAATCGCTATGATCTAGTTTGGAAGGAAGACAGAGATGGTTTCTTTCCAACAAAATCCATGAAAAGAAAATGTCAAAGTCATCAAAGTATGAGAAGAAAGAAACTCCCTTTTGAGGAATTTAGAAAGATCAAAATCACTAAAAGGAAAGCTCCTGCCAAGTTCAGTACAAGCTTTGTGATAAGGCTTTTTTTATTTTTCCGTGGACATTGAATGGACCACATATAGAGCCATGGCCCAAGGAAACAAATAGATCCACGGCGTGTACAGTTTTTGAATGCTATGTTTTGCTTTGAGATTCTATGTTCTAACTGGAAAAGTTCCTTTCCAAGATAGGCATCACCAAGGGAAGACATTAGACAAGGTTTGTGCTAATGAATTAGGGCAATTCAATTTTTAAATATTGTAATTTTTTATTATTTTTTTTTCCATGTCTATTCTGTGATTCTGCAGCATGCACTATATATCGTTGTGTATCCCAAGTGGCACCATTTTCCCATAATTTTATCGAAACAATTGAATAAGGAAAAGCATATGTGAGATTAAGAATCGATTTTTATCTGACCAACCGAGTTAAAACATAACCCTTTATTTACATTAAAAAAACAAAACAAAACTTTTCCCTCCCTTTTCTCAAGGCTAGGACAAATCAGCGAATAAATAGCGTCATTGCAAATTTGATTCTAATGAAACAAGAGAAAAACAGAATAAAAAGAGAAATGAAAGGTTTGTAAGATCAGTGAAAAGTGCGTAAAGGTGCAGAACATATGAATTTTAGGATATCAGTGTGACACAAGCAGGCAAGGTATTTTTTGACTGATTAAGCAAGGAAGCTTGTTCAGGCTGTCAGTGTACACAAACTCTCTTCCTCACGTATTCTTCCATTGTCCTCTTTAATCTTACTCATAAATAACACAACCCATCACCACATCAAATGTCACATAACTAAGAGACAGAGTGAGAGCATTAGCAGATGTCTAATCCACACATTGCACTGCTGAAACTCACCTCCATCTTCATTGTAATTGCCTCAGGTAATTCATTCTTTTAAGCTTTATTTGTTGCCAACCTTAGTGAATCAAAATGAGCATTTAGAGCTGGACAAAACTTGGATATAATTCCTTAAATGTTTTTAGTGTTGTTTTCCAATCGGAATTGAAGTTTTACCTAGTAACATATGATGACTTTTAATATATAAACCTTTATTATATAAGCTTTTATTATGTGGATTATGGAGATGAAACTCCAATTCTAACAAGAGAACAACACAAAAAGGCATGTTTTGTCTTTTAAAGTCTACATGTTTTGTTTGGTTTGCACAAGTGAGGTCAGCCCTATGTGTAGAGTTTCTTTCATTCCCAACTTCCAATTTTCCTATTTGGATTAATATATTTAAAAAATTCAAATTTCAACTGAATATTTTTCTTAGTTCATCACTAACATAGTTGGTAACTAGTAATCCTTTGCCATTGCCATGCATACTAAATTCTCATCATGGAGTTTTGAACCAAATTTTAAGTTCTTAAAACAAGGAGCTCCTTCACTTTTGAAAAAACAATTTGCCTGAGTTAGATGGAAATTTACTTTTTTGCTTACTTATTTGACGTGTTGGTTGGCAGCACCTGAGCTGTGTGGAAGCAGTAAGAATTTCACTCTAGTAAATTACTGCAAGCAGACAATATGGCCCGGCATAACTCGCAGTGACAACCACAGTGGCGACGGCTTCGCATTGAAATCAGGACAATCAACTGTATATACTGCTCCTGATGGATGGAGTGGGAGGATATGGGCTAGAACAGGCTGCAACTTTGACAATGGCAATGGAAAGTGCCAAACAGGTGGCTGTGGCACCAGCATAAACTGTACTGGCCCTGGAAGCCCTCCAGCAACAAGTGCTGACTTCACCCTTGGTGAACCTGATTTCTATGATGTTAGCCTTGTGGACGGCTTCAACTTGCCTATAGTAGTGAAAGCTATTAATGGCACAGGGAACTGCAGCACTGTTGGCTGTGATGGAGATTTGAGGCAGAACTGCCCTTCAGAGCTTGCTTCTAAGGACAATGACAAAGTTATTGCTTGCCGGAGCGCGTGTGACGTCTTCAATACTGATGAGTATTGCTGCAGAGGGACTTATGGAAACCCTGCAACATGTTTGGCTTCAAACTACTCCAAAATTTTCAAACAAGTGTGCCCTGCAGCATATAGTTTTGCACTTGATGACCCAACAAGTCTAATAACTTGTTCAAAAGCAGACTTTGTTGTGATATTCTGTGGATCAAGGTAGGTTTGGTCTCGAAATAGGAACACATCTATAATTGAGTGCATCATAGAATTATACATGATATTTCTCATATCATTCACCACTGTTTCTTCTGATTATTCTTGTGGAATGCAGGAATCAAACAGCATGTTCCTATCAAGACAAGCAGGTTGTATGTAATCGACCGAATAAAGCTTATAAAGCCATACCGCAGAGCTGGTGGGTCCTGATGCTCCCATTGACATACGTGTTCAATTTAAGGATCACACCTTAGCCAATTATGCAATTGAAGAACTTCTCTTTGTTACATTTTTTTGTTGTTGTTGAAATTCTCTTTGTTACAATCATTAATTCATTTTAACGACAATGACTTTCTTTGAGCTAAACACAAACAGAGAAGATGCTTCTTAATGTATTTTCTTCTACCTAAACACATGCGATGAGGATGTCCTCAAGCATTAAGGCATGATGTAAAGAATTTTCTTCCTTGGAAGTTCAATTTTTTTTATCTATATTGTTTTTTTCAATCCTAGCTAGGCCAGATCATCTGAGTGGGACAACTGAACCAATACAACAACAAAAATTTTTGTGACTCGTGAGTGATTCATGTTTACGTTGGTTGATGAGGGCGTAACACAATCCCCTGTCAAGAACTGGAACCAATACAAATGGTTACAATTGATGATAATTTAATGATAATGTAGCACATTGCAAGTTTTAGGATTAAGCACATTTCTTGTAACAATATAGAAAAAGAAGCAACTAATAACTAGATCTGTAACTGAATAATCAATTGGACAATTGAATGCGTTGGCTACGCCAATCAGAAAATCTTAAACCTAACAAAGAATCTAAAAAAAGTTCAATTTGCATACTCATATGGATGTATGTGATGCTATTTGCATACACAAAAGAAGGATACTCAAGAGTTAAGCTTACGGAAGATACCTTTCTCTATAAACCAGCCTTCAAAAGAAATGGAATGGAACATCACCCATCTTTTCTCATGGGACGTGGGACCTGCAATTGCAAAGAAAAGAGAGAAAAAGGCACGGGGTGGGGAAGCAACTTAATGAACCAAGATCTGTTAGCACATTTTATTGTCTTCCACTGGGGTAACACTTTCAATATATAGCATAGTTCCATTTATAACCCTGATTTCCTTAGAAAGAATGAACAATGTTCAATGTTGTTTCCAGCAATAGGGAAGCCACAAACTGGAAAATGATCCCAAAGGTTGTTCTCTAACCGTACAAAATTGCTAATACTACCTATCTCTGGCATTCCATGCAAGAAGAATTTAATTCGAATAAGTTAATCAATCATTGATTATTATTTGTTACTATAATAAAAACTATCGACTTTTATATTAATTACTTTAAGAGTAATATTAAAAGTGATTTCTAATTGTAACAATATAACAAAAAATCACTCACAATACCAAAACTACACCAATACAACAAAGCCAAAATATAATTTTAAATTTTTATGGGAGAGTTTATTTAAACTTAAGAAAAATAACTTTAAAATAATAATTTTTTATATAAGTGTTTTTTTAAGAAGTAAATAAGATTTTTTTTCAGCAGAAGACAAAATACTAAAAAATTTAAAAATATTACTTATTTTATTAAATAAATATTTATTTTAATGAATAAGATTAAAGAAACTGATCGTGTTTCTTTACATTTTACATAAGCTACGCCAGACAACTGTATGTCACTGTCTTATATATCGCTATTCTAATTTCCTTAGTCCTCAGATTCCTTTAAGTAAACATATTCTTGACTTTCAAACTACTAGCTAGGGTAGCATGCTAAAGCTTTCTTTTATTCATTTCTCTCCATAACTGCAATACCCATGTGATGTGAAGGTCCTAGAGAAGAAAGGGCAAAATGTAGTTAAATGAAGACGATGATTGCAGAAGATAACAGCAATCATCCATGTGAATAAACTTCTACCGAGTCATGAGAAGCTCAGATTAATATATATATATATATATATATATATATATATATACACACACATGTGTGTGTGTGGGGGGGGGGGGGGGGATTGTTAATATTTACACTAGTTGGTGTACCTTATCACTCAACACCAAATCTTCTTTACCAAAAAAATTATTAATTCTTTTGTTTTTCAAAATTTAATGTAAGGATATTTACATATTTTAACATTTAATTTAAAAAATAAAAAATCTTTTTTTATTATTTTTTTCCACATTTTTCTCTTTTGTTTTTATCTATCAATCTGTATCATATCAAGTCATTCTTCTTTTTTCATTAAAATTATTGTTAATTATTCATTATTATCACAATACCACATATGTTATCATAATGATCGATATTACCATGACTAACAATTGTGATAATAACGTAATTATAATGATAATTATGACAACGATAAAAGTGAGTTATGATGATAATGGTAATATTAATAATGATTTAATTGAGATATTTTAAGAATTAATAATTTTTATATAATGAATCTTATTGAGATTTGATGATTATATTATATTTTAATTTTTATTGATAAATTACGATAATATTATCTGCTTCTGAAGTAACTACTAAAAAGGAGCACGTGACCCATTTTGTTTCCGTTCAGCCTCCTACGCACAATTGAAAGGAAAAAAAAAGAAGAAGCTTTGCGGCAGCCATTAACGAATGGAATCGGTAATTTTTAAGACTTGGGCCTCTATTGAATAAAAATCCCTCACTAGCAGAAAATATGAATTGCTGCGCAACAAGGGGTGTGAATAAAAAACCCATATTTTGTTGTCATTATCCCAATCAATCGCCGAAATCATAAAAAAGAGGGCACTCTCAAATTGGATAAATAGAAATATCAAATGCTGTGATTTCACAATTTTGAATATGATTATATGAATGAACCACTGCTATACTTGCTGCAATGATGACTAAACTGATATACATGATCCCAAAACATGTGCCTCTTAAATCTAAAACCCCTTTGTGTTGCGGATGAATTACACAAATATTGGGATCACGGATAAACCCAACCCTTTCCTATTAATCTTTGTGCAGCAATTACACAAATTCCCAGATCCTCAAATACTCATAAAAGGATGGTTGTTCATCAATTTAATAAAAAATCATCTAATATTGCAATTTCACAAATTGAGTTATGATTGAAAAAAAGGATATTGAAGTGGTATACGATGAATTAATTAAAATCCATCATTGTTGTTATTATTAACTATTTTAATAATATAAATGCCAAGCCAATTTAGTTATACACATGTAATGGCAATTGGCAATTGTTAAT
Source organism: Glycine tomentella (assembly GCA_007407185.1). Classification (NCBI taxonomy): domain Eukaryota; kingdom Viridiplantae; phylum Streptophyta; class Magnoliopsida; order Fabales; family Fabaceae; genus Glycine; species Glycine tomentella. Next base: position 3,324,078 of record PYAF01000205.1, on the reverse strand, counting down.
AGCTGCTTCCTTAATTTTCTGCAAGCACAGTCACAGGAGGTAATTGCCGCAAAGTCTAATTTATTTATTTTTTGTGTGTGCCAGGACCAGGAGGCTCAATGTGAAACCAAGGAGGAGGAGTCACATGATTTTTGTCGATGTCGTCTAGAATTATTTTAGTTTATGTCAATTAATGATGTTTTTAAGTAGTCATTAGTTGAAACTATTTTTCGGTTAATGTCAATAAGTTTTTTCGGCCAACATTGGTCGAGACTATTTTTTGACCAATGTCATCCATATTTTTTTTTGCCGACATCAGTCGAGGTTATTTTTTTTGTCAACGTCAACTAGGATTTTTTTGTCGATGTCTATCGAGATTATTTTTTAGTCGACGTCAGGTAGGTTTTTAGACCGACATCAGCTAGAGTTTTGTTGGTCGACAACAAACGATACTATTTTTTTCCTAACGTCGGTTAGATTTTTTTGGGTTGAAAAATGACATCGACCAAAAAAACCTAGCTAACGTCGACCAAAATATTTCCCTAATTGACGTCGATAGAAAAAATTCTAGTTGATGTCAACAAAAAATATAAATAGTCATGCCTGATGTTGGCCAACAAACCCTAGCTAACGTCAACAAAAAATAGTTATAACCAGCGTCAGCAAAAAAACTTAGTCAACGTCGACAAAAAAATAGTCTCGAATGATGTTGGCAAAAAAATATCAACGACTGACATCGGGAAAAAAAACCTTAATTACCAGCCAAAAAATAGCCACGGTCAATGCTGATTAAAAAATCCCTAGTCGATGTTGGCTAAAAAATATTACCAATTGACTAAAAATTCTAGCAAACCTCAACAAAAAAAAATCCTACCTAAGATCAACCAAAAACATCTTTGACTGATGTCGACCGAAAATGCATTGATCGATGTCAACCAAAAAATAGTCCTAATTGGTGTCGGTCTAAAAATGTCTTGGTTGACGTTAATCAAATTGCCCTAGTTGAAGTAGGCCGAAAATACTATAACCAAGATCGATCGAAAATAGTTTTGACCAATGTCAATTAAAAATAGCTCTTAAATGGACAAGTGCTAAGTTTTTACTTTTTAGCATTTAACAACTAAATTTTATAAAAATATCCTTATAACATTTAAGTGAATATAAATTGAACATGACCAAATTCATATCCACTTAAATGGATTGGATCTTAAATTCAAATTATTATTTTTTTAAAATGAATATAAATTTAAGATCCAATCCATAATCACTCCTAATTGTAAGCATTAAATTATATTAAAATCAGTGTCTAATAATTAGTGTTAAACTTTTAGTAGTACATTAATATATTTTGATCCATATCTATCTATATATATATATATATATATATATATATATATATATATATTAAAATCTAAGTTATAACAGTTAACTTCTTCAAATTACAGTCAATGAAATTTAATTTAATTAGTTAAAAAATAATATGTGAGTTGTTATAAATTTTTTGATATTTTCTTTAATTTTTACGAATAAAAAGACTTTTTCAAAAATCAACCAAGCATGCTAATATTGTTATCTTTGATTAATAGTATACCTAATCCTCACATTCCAAATATTTCTCTCTATCTTTCCAAAGGCTAAAACCCTAATTAATGATCTTTTGCACAAGTCTCTTTAGCATTCATACACCTTTTATCTTCCTGTGATATACAATAAGAACACAATGAGATAGTTTTTTTAAGCCTCTTGTTAAGGATAAAACTTAATGTATTGGGAAGAATTTTAGTTAGGCAGATGGGACAGCAGTGATGCAGTTTTGAAGTAGCTGGCAATATTCAACTAATGCTACTAGAGGGGTATTAATTTGCATATTGGATTGGATCGTTTAAAGAAAACGAATCATTTCGTTCAATCAATTTTTAATTTCTTTTAATTTATCAATTAATTATTTTGATTTAAAATTTAAACGTTCCAACTCGATTCAAATATAAAACGGTTTAGATTAAATTAATATTTAGTTTTAGTCTTACTTTTAAACAAAATGGTAATATATATATAATGATCATAAAAAATAATTTAAAATACAGAAATATCTCATTCATAAGTTCAGTCATTATATGTCAAGAGTATAGTGTAACTCTTCAAATGTATATCATTAAACTTAAAGGATGTACTGGAGTAACACAAACTGAGTTTGAAATAGAGGAATTGAGTTTGATCCCATATAATATATTTTTAGAGAGGAATGATGAGCTAATATATTTATATAAATATAAAAAATTACACCACTTAATAAATATATTTATGCACCTTGATTAAAATAGTTAATAAAACACTATCTTTAATTAAATACATTTCTCATAAAAAAGTATAAATTATGTGATAATTTTATAAATAAAAAATAAATTTGAGTAATATAAAAAAATTAATAATTAAAACTTACGTACATGTATAAGTTCTGTGTGACTGGATTAAATTGGATTGATTTTCAAAAATCAAATTCGAACTTTATTTTGTTTTTCAATTTTTTGGATTGAATTTTTCAATTTGAATTGGACTGAATATCAGATTATCAATTTTTTTTATCCCTGTATACTTAAAATTGGATTAAATTTTTTTATCATATAGATTATATTTACAAAATATAATTAAATCAAAATTATTTAACACTTCATTGATATACATCAAAATTAATGAAAAATATATTTAAATATTATATATATATATATATTTAAAAATAAGAATTATTTAATTATATTCTTTATTAATTTTAGTTACCTACATTACAAAATTCGACGTAGATAATCTTCACAATTGTGCTAAATTACTTGCAGATGTGGGTTCATATATACTTGAAAATCTTGTTACGCTTTTAATGAATAAAAAGATTAGACGCAAAGACATGTGACTGGTAAGAATGAGATATTTTTTTTTTTAATAACAAGAATGAGAATGTAGATGTTTTACACTCCATAAAAGTGTGTAGTGATTATGATAGAAAAATGATTATTTGATATTTTTAAAGTAAGGAAAAAACAAACTTCTAATAATTAAATTATGGAACAGTTAATGATCAATATTCAAAGTAATCTTTTAAAAATGTGCATGTTCTTTCCATGGTTATTTTATATACCAACCGCTATTTTGCTTATTATGTCTAGAGACATTCAGGTTCCAAATTAACTGACCAAAATATCATTCAAACAAGCCATTAAATTGTTGTAAATATATAGTTTTCTTATAGGAATATGCACAACAAACGTCAAAGGTTGAACTGATAAACAGTGAGTTGACAAATTAAATAATTAGAAACTGAGTGGGAGACATGACCAGCCCATTTTGCATCCTCCTTTAGAAGCAAGTCAAAAAGCATAATGAAATCACAATGCAAGCAAATAGCAACTTAACAACCATGGTCAAAGAAAGCCTCACTATCTCCAACCACGTGCAAGATAATTAGCATCAAAGAGTTGCACTCTAAGGGCACAAAAGTCTTTATTGCAAACTTCTACAGACAAAACAGAGGGATTGAAAGTCTTTGAAAACAACAGAAGCTAATCCCCAAGGGGCCAAATATTCCAATAACTCCATGCACGCTTATGCACCTTTCTACAAAAGCCACTCTTATTTCTTCCTCATTATTTAGTCAAAACCTACCCATAATCTATTCTTCAAATCTCAGCCAGATCGAATTTCCAAATTTCCTTATTCTTCCTCTTTGCTCTATATAGCCTCTAGGGTTTCTCAGAGGCCTTATTCCATAGCCATTTTGGCATTCTGTCCACCTCCATTAATATTAAATGGGTTGTTTTAGAATCACCCCAAAATGGTGGCAGTTGGAGGTGGCCAGTAGGCCAAACGGGCTCTGTGAATCTGTCTCCGATAAACCCCTTGTGGGCTCAATTCTCTTTCATAAGTCTCTTCTCAATAATTATCTTCTTCCACACCATGCACATGTTAATTGAGTTATACATTTACGTTTATCTTTAATTTTGGTCTCAGTCTAATTGGTTTTTATTTTGCAGGTTCCTACTTATCAGAAACACGTCCCTTTTCTTTGATGATGAAAATACTATGTATACTAAAGGAGGCAAGAATACTTGATGAAAATAACTATGCTTTGAAGGTACTTAGTTTTTTTTATTTTATTTTTCCTAGTAAAGAGGATCTTGGGGGTGGAAGTCAATATTAAATCTGACGCGTAACTTATTGATATTTTATTTTGTTAGTGTTAACTTAAGTCAACCTCCAAACTTGAACTTGAAACGTGAATAGGTAAATACTTTTAGTATTTAAGTTTCCTTTTTGTTAGTGTCCTAAACTTTTGTCTGGCTATGATGGTAATGTTGCACCTTTTTACAAGTCTAATTAAACCTAAAGTGTTGTGGATAACTGCATGCGCTTCAACTTGTTCAAAATCCATTGGCTAGCAGAAACATTTTATGACCCATTGTAGCGGTTGCAGCATTGGATTCCTAGAAGCATTGTATAATTAATTTAGACTTTGCAATAGTGTCTGAGGCCACCATTATGAGTTGTAGACTTGTAGTGTTTTCAAATGGAAACACAATGCCTACCCTAACTTATCCACAAAATGCACTCGCACGACCATGTATCTAACAGCACCACCCACCACCACCAACCATAGATTTTTCATGAGATGGAAAATAAAAATTATTTGTCCCAGCAATGTTTGTGAATAAATATTAACTAATAATTACTTTGTAAGGAATATACATCTTTCAATGACAAAATATTATTAATTTATTTCTTTACCATTTAAAAATTAATTTACATTCAATTATTTAACATGTTAAAATTAATTTATTAAATGTATTTTTATATTGTAAAATAATTTTAAATTACTTTAACAAAAACATCTTAAATTAAATTTGTTTTAATTTATTTATGATATGAACCACAATATTATTTACAGGATACAATCTTATTCAAAATTATTATGAATGATAATACTCTTTATACTTAAATTAGTTTAAATTCAATTAGTTAATGGAAGATATCATATTCGATTAATATTTGTCTAATATTATTACCAAGAGAAATTATATGTAAAATTTTCTTAGGGCTAACAACAATTAAGAACGAATCTAGAAGTGTATTAAAGGAAATACCAAATTTTTTTACATAATCATTTAAATATTTTTAATAAATAATAAATTTAAAAAATAATTATTACTAATTTTATGGATAAAATTAGAGAATAAACTACTACTAATCTTTTTTAAGCAAATATCAACTCTAAAAAACCCATTTTTTTTATATTTTTATTAATATTTTAATTTTAATTTTTTCTCATATTTACACAAAGGATCTAAAGAGGGGGGAGGGGGCGATGCCTGTCCTTGCCCTTCCTTGGATCCATCCCTCATAGCAACCACATGCCATAAATAAAATTAATATTAAATCAAATAAGTTAAGAGACATTTACACGTGATCTTTGATCTAATAAAAAAATATAAATATATAATGAAATTAATTTATTAAACATATTATTTTAGCAACATAATTTTAAATTACTCATTGCATAACATCATAAATTAAATTAGTTTTAATATTTTTATAAAAAAATCACAGATATCATTTAAGAATATAATTCTTAATTTATTTCATTTTGTTGTAATAGTGAGGGTTATATTCCTAAATTAAATTAACCATTATTACTTTTAACAGCGATAAAGTTGTGTCTTGATGACTTGTTGATCATGGATTCGAATATGAAAACAGTCTCTTTGTATATACAAAAATAAGATTGTTTATAATTTTCCTCCCCTTACCTGCGTATAGCGTGGAGCCTCTAAATAGGGTACTTAGTTTTTTTTAGTGAGGATTATTTTCTATAAAGGAGGTTAACCTCAAATATAGACCTTAATTCCTTTTACTCGTATATAGTACTGCTACCTATTAATTGAATATCATTTTAGTGTAGTCTTTAGTGCAGGGTGTTGATTTATTCCATTCTGTTGTTATCCTCTAAGTAGGGTCATTGCTTTTAATAGTAATAATAGTGATAGTGAAGGGTATTCAACTGCTGGTACCTATTAATTGAATATTCCCTTCCCGAAGTTGTGGAACTTCTGATTTCAATGTTCAAAGGTTCATTTAAATTTTCGCCAACAATATAAAGAAAATAAAAATCAACGTTAATTATTTATATATGCATGGCCATTGAGAAATTTAGGCATTATTTGGCATATTCAATTGAAAAATTAGCTAAAATTTGAAAAGGTGAAAGTTGAAAATTGAAAGTGATAATTGAGTGAATTATACCACCGTAACTCCGTAAGTGTTTAGTGTGTATATATATATATATATATATATATATATATATATATATTTATATTTATATATATATTTATATTTATATTGTAAGTCATTTATACTGCTATTCTAATATTGTTATTGATGACGCTTTTGTGCATGGATATATAAATTATGTTTGCCTAGTAAAATAATATTTGGTGTATAGATCGAAACTACTGCCCAATGACTTCGCCGTTCACCCTTGAGGTCCGCAACAAATAATTTTATAAGAATAATTTGGAGTTTAGACAACTTTGATGTTAGTTTGAGTCATGGAAGTGAAATTAGACCTTATTTTATATTTTTTTAAAGAAAACTAATCAGCCTAAAATATTAAAAATGACTCATTCAAATCTATGTTTTGTTTGGTTTGATTTATCAACAAAGTTGATCCTTAGTAACAAAACTTAGTTTCCATTTGAATAAACTTTTTTTGTAAGTATTTATAAAAAGGAAAAAAAATGAAGTAAATAAAATCAGCTTAAGAATAGGGTATTTATAAAAACTCTCCATCTTCAAAAGCTATTTTTTTTATCTTCCTTTCAGAACTCAACTCTTCCTTTTAATTGTTTCAATGAAGTTGGTTATGTAAACGTCATTTGAAAATAACTATGGCCAAATAACTTATTGGTGAGTAAAGTACAGTAAAAATAGACACTCCTCTGGGCATTTTTTTAAAGAGTGATTATATTTTGATAATAATTTTTAAAAAATATCCAATCAATAACTCTCATATTACATTACATCATCGATTAAACCAATTACTTATCTTTCTTTCTCTCTCAAAGTTGTCTATAAAACATTTTCTTTTTTAAATAAGGTAAGATTATAGATATTGTTGTTTTCCCCACCATTGGCCTTATTATATAAGAACACAAATCCGTGTAGAGCTGTTGGCTTGACTGGCTTTCTGTTGGAAAAAAGAAAATTCTGGTCTTTTGTGAACAGTAATGCACCCCACAGACAATCTTTTGGAATTTTAGTCATATCCAGGAAATGCTGAATGTGTATTTACAATTGCCAATCCGCATAAACCATTGAATTGCTCTTATGTAACAGAAGGCAAATGCATGCTACATTTATTTTGAAGATACTTTTCCTTGGATAATCTTTTGTAAACAATGGGAGAGAGGAATCTATTAGTGTCCTTTGGAGCTGACACATATCAGTCACCAATATATCATCTTATGATGCAACAACTGATGAATCAGAGTTCAGGATTTCAAAGCGGAAATAAACAGTTTTAATTTCTCAATGGTGTAGCTACCTCTATAATGTAATGCAACTAACATAATGATTACAATTTTACGAACCCTACCATAGATCTTTGTTTCATATAATTTAATTTTGTTTTGGCGGGACCAACTTCAGCTTTGATTTTGTTAGACACTGGGGTCAGGCCTGAAAGAAATTAATGGCAGCAAGTTCCTTATGTTAAAGTTTGAAATGATTACTTGATTATGCAATTGCCAATTTGTTCTGAAAGATATTATAAATTGGTCCAGCACTCGGCAGGTTCACAAGTTTTATATTAGGTAGCAATTTGCAAATGACCTCTAATTAAAGTCCAGATTCAGCTTATCTTTAATTAGAGTCATGGATTTCCTTTTTTATACATATATATATTTGATTTCATCATTTATTCTTAAGAAATGTTGAGGAATGTCTGTTTATTGTCTTGCAAAGTAGAAAAAAAAATGCTCCCATTTTTTTTTAAATTTTTCCGTCCCAAACGTCACATTAATTTATTGTTACAATTAAATTACCTATGATTTTGTCTCATATTGGTTGTTGGCTGGCTGTGTTTAGATTTAAGACCACTTTGATTTATGTTACGCGCGATTTCATTACAGATGGACTACAACTTTTGTTTGTGTTTAATTAAGTATTTCTGGATTCACAAAAAAAAAAAAAAAAAACTGAGTATTTATTGATTTTTTTTTTTACTTTTTATCATACAAGTCGAATTAATTCTTGTCTAACATTTTAATCAAATCACACATTTCATTTAATCCTTATGTCTAGCTAATTAAAAAGAATTTAATTTCTATACATTATCAGCAATTTTTTTACATTATCAACTAATTAAAAATTATGATATATATAATTTTTTAAATAATTATTATAAAAATCAACTTAACAAAAACGTCAATTTGTAATTGAATAATATTATAAAAAAAATATTTTACACAATTAATACAAAGACTATGTTCTTTTCAAAAAATGATATATGATTCAAAAACGTTTATACTTTTAAATTTCTTTTTTACCATATTATAAGTGCGAATTGATTATTACTAATCTTAAATTAAGTTCCTGTTGAATCTGAACGGGAGGACCAGGATATTCACATTAGCCATCGCAAGGGAGTATTGAAGACATTAAGAAATTATTCAAGCATTGCAAGAGCATCTCTATGGAATTGAAAGGCAAGGCTTTCTCTAGAGTTCAGCCACTTAAAATGGGAGCATCTCTAGAGAATTGAATGAGCTTGCACAAAAAAAGAGTATATTAGGAAAAATAAGGGGAGTAATATATAATTAAAAAGAGAAATTGGAAATAGCAATTACCTTCTTTTTTTGCCACGTAATTATTTGGTCACTATGAATAATCTTTAGAAATAAGCCAATAAATCTTGTGGGTTTTCTGAATAATAATAACTAGATCGATTTTGGGGCTTTTTTTTTTCTTTTCTCTCTAATTCATTGTCATTCTCGTTCACATCGGTGTATCTATTAGTCCTATACTATACGATACGGTATATTAAGTTGAGTTTATTTTAGTTAGTAATTTACAAGTTGAGCTAATGTAATAATCATGTACAGCCAATTAAGGTCTTGGGTGATTTTCCCATAACGTTAAGGTGATTAATATTGGAATGTAGGTTTAGGTGTTTTTTTCCCCTTTGTTGAAAGATATTTTGTTTGTTGATGTGTAATTGTTTTTTTTTAATGTAGATGAATTGAACTATCGTATACTCACTAATTATTTAAACTTTGTTTTTTTTTTAAAAGGGTAAATAATCACTTGTTCCTGAAAATGTATGAATGTGATAATTTAGTCCTAAACTATGTTGCATGTTTGGATAACTAGCTGAATCGGTTTTAGCTCCAAAATTCACGGTGGAGAATTCAAACCAACAAAGAGTTGTTTTCACCATAAATTTTTTAAAAAATGATTTCTGAATAATGTATTTTGTATCTAGATATTTGCATTTGTGTAAGCATCATCGTCTTCTTTGGCTCATGCTTCTATATCGGCATTTTGGACTCGAATGATATTCAATGGACCTTCTCTAGGGTTCACAACATTTCAATTTATTGTTGAGGTCTGAAATTTTAATCAACACACTATGATTTGATTTATTAATAAACTTTTATGCTAACTCGATTGATATATGCTTTGCTTGAATTAAATGGAGTGCTTAACAGATGGAACTTTTCTACTTGTTTCAACTCAACGCCACTTTGTGTTAGTTAAAATTAGATGAAAGCTCAAAAAATGCTTCACTCTTTTTAATCTTTGAACAATTTTCTTTTCCTTTGATTTTCGTAGATCATAGCTGGTAATTGCAAAAACAAGTAATTAATTAAACAACTTAAAGTGAATTAGAAAAGAAAAAGAATAAAAGCAAGCAATTAGCACACTAGATAGAAGATGCTAGATCTGTTGGAGAGATTCAACCGATAAAGGTGGAGATAGGTTGTTGAGAAAGTGATTGGTTTTGTCTACTTCTAGTTGAGTTGATGTTTGCCCATGAAACAGTCCATGTTATAAAACTAATAGTCAATGTCTAATTTGGATGGTAAGATCAAAATTAATAATTTTTTAAAATAGGGGGACTAAATGTCTCAATTTCAAAATAGAAAGACTAAAGTTACCGATTGTAAAAAATAGGGGGACCAAAAATGTATTTTTAACCAATTTAAAATTATAAAACAATAGTTAAACTTCTCTAGCTCCCAAGCAAAGGCCCATAGATGAAAATAAAGTTACCGACCATAGATCAAATTTGTAATTCTGGCTCATTGTGCCTCACCTTCAGCCTAGATCCATTGTTTCTTACACTAATCTCTTGAACCTTGTTTTTAAAATGAATAAAAAATAAAAGAAAATATCCAAAGATACTAAACAAGTGTATCACTAACCAAGGGCTGTTGCATTCTATACTCCTATTATTGCATTATGCATCTCCTATTACATTCCAAAAAATAGACTTTTCAGAATATAATGAAAGATACAGAATGTAATAATGGAAGTGCAAGAAACAAATATCACCCCAAAGCATTTTCCTTTAGGTCAACCCATATTGTTAAAGGTCCAACCATTTGCATCAGAAAGGATATTGTTTAACGCACCTCATTATTTACTTTGGTGCACTCCAAGTGCATTTTCAAAGCAAATAATAAGATGTGTTAAATAATTAAAAAAATGACGATTCAAGGCCAATTGTAATGGGGGTGGTTGGAGAGTGCTGGGGCACTGCTGCCTCAAAAATGATGACTCAAGGCCATGGATTGGGCCAGAGTCATAATGCTTTTGATTTTAGGGACAAAAATATTACACCCCGGCCCTATAGTCATAATGGTTTTAATTCAGTTATCATTAAAGTTAGATATACGGACTTTAATTCACAAGTTGATTGTATAAATTTGAAAAATTGTGGGTTTGAGTCTAAAAAACAGTGTTCCATTTAATTGAGAGTTTATGTGAGTTGATTTATATAACTTTTAAGTCAAATGAGTTGAATTGGTGGGCTTGTTGGGTTAAATTATTAGCCCACAAAAGTTTAAAATATATATTTCATTTGAATTTAAATATAAGTAATATTAATTATACTTACACTAATTAATAAAATTATTTAATATCATTTAACTCTACTAATCATATTTAAAAATAATTATTTTCCTAAAATATTCTTTATTAAAACTTGAGATAAAGAATAATTTTTTTTATTGAAAATAGAATCTCAATTAATTAAATGATATTTTTTAGATGATATCATTAAGTAGTATGAAAGTAGTCAAAATTTATTTATATTTAAGTATACTTTTTTTATGTTGCTTATGATTAAGACTATAGTAGTATTTTTTGAAATATTTTTACTATTATTTTAATATAGAAAAACAAAGAAAATATAAGTAAAAAGTTTATCTCTTTTATTTATTTATAAAGAAACGTATCTCGTACTCATTCTCCTATATCATTTACATTGGAACAGTCAGAATTCTTTTTTCAAGTTGTTTTTTTTATTTATCAATTAAGTTTAATTTAGTATTTAAATATCTTTGTTTAATATGTTACTTTTTGTTTTTAGTTCTAGTAAATATGTTAATTTTATTTTTTAAATTTTTGCAAATATATTAGATTTTGTTTTTAGTTCCTATGAATATGTATTTTTTTTCTATTTTAGTCCTTACAATTATGTAACTTATTTTTAGTTCCCGCAAATATGTTATTATTTTAATTTGGTCCTTGCAAATATGTCATTTTTTATTAGCCATTGATGATGTTATTAATGATTATACATTGAAAGTGTAAAATAATTTTATATTATCATTTAATCATAAATCAATGTTTGAATTATTTTAGATAATTATTTTAAAAGTCAACCAAATTTATCAATCGTGATAGGATGACTATGTAAAACTTTATACAAGATAAGTGCATAACCTTTTTCTCTTATTAGTTAGATGAATGCTAGTGACACTCTTTCTAACACTCTTTTTGTGATTGGTTGAAATTTTTTAAAATTATCAATTTTGGTGTATCTCATATAAATCTAGAGAGACAAACATTGAATAATAAGTAAGATCCACTCAAATTGGTGATTTTTTTAACAAATTTCAGTCAATCATAAAGAGAGTATTAGAAAAAGTGTCGTTAACATTTATCTATTAATTAATAACAAATTTTTATATCTGATGTGTTTTTAATTTTTATAATAATTATATATGATATTATATTTTTTTACATCAGCCATATATGACACTTAAACCCCAATAATGGTTGACATAAGTGGTAATGACTTATATTTCTTAATCAAATGGTCTAGGTTCAAATCTTGATTGATCCTTATATATGGAATAAATTTTGTTGAAAAAAAATACTCATCTTATGAATAAAGTTTGTTAGGAGAAAATACTCATATATCTTATGTGTACTCACAATCTCAAATAAAGATTAGTTACTACTTTTAACGCAGACAACTTTGTACCAATATGGTGAGAAAAAAAATTATATAACACTTATACTATCTAATGTATCTAAAAAAATGATATAATTATATAATCTTTAAAATATTACCAAATGATTCAATAATTATATTTATTTAAGTTGTTTTTTAGTATATGAAAATGAAAGTGGCCTAAGCAAGATTTAGTTTGTATTTTACTAAACGTTATAAGTTCTGAAGTAAGACCTACACTTAAGAGTAGAGACAGATATCACATACTGCCGACATTTATTCTTAATAGATAAGTGACATTTATAGAATAGCACACATACATAGATACCTTTTTTTCTTAACACACCTATATCTATCCGCTTATTTGCATTACAATACAATATGTATGAGTAGAGAGAAGTTAACAAGTTAACTTCAGGCAGCGTTGATGGCAATTTTCATCCCAGACTCGCAGTGACCAACATAATTGCAGATGAAGTAGTTCTGTCCCTTTGCAAGTCTGATCTGATCCTTCCCTGACCGATACACTTTGGCTCCTGTTGGAGTCTTGCAGCTATCATATCCAGCCTTGTTCACGACCACCACATTGTGAGCCCCAGGGCTATAATTGAAAGCTGCACCCCATGCATACACAAAAATGTATCCATCACATGCTTTCAAAAGTTAGCTAGATAAAAGAATTATCAAAAAGGAAACTTCTTCCATATGTTATATACTGTATGGAAGACATTGTAACAAACTCTTCACATATTTAAGAGACTTGTATTAATTTCACCTAATAATAAAAATTAAGTAACACCCTCTTCACTTGTCTATATGTGACTTTTAATTATCATCAATTTATTACACTCGTGTAATCAATTCAGTCACACGTGACAAACTATAAAATGTTATGTCACATCAGTATTTATCACGTCAGTTAAAATTAATATTATTGATATAAAATCTGACAAAAAGATCAGTTTAGTCTAATAAAAATACTTTAATAACCAAAATAATTTTTTTAACTTAACAAGTTAAATTAAAACAAAATATATTTTAGCTATTTATTAATTAAAATCAGATTTGAGGTATAAATTTCTTTAAAACAAAGAATCGAGGTATTAATTTGTCGGTGGTTAAAAATGAAAAATTAAATTGAGAAATTAAAGCAGTTAGTAAAAGAACTTAAGAGGGATTTATCTAATAGTAAATCCTATACAGATAGAATAATTGGAACTGACCAAGTGTGTCACCAGCACGAAAGCGTTTTCCTTTGGGCCAGGAAGCAGTGTTAAAGGTCCAACCAGCAGAATCTCCAACTATGAAGGTGGCAGCAAGAGCCATCTGAGAGTGAAGCAGGAAGAAGCAAAGTAGTAGAACCACTGCACTGCCTCTTCCCAGAGCCATCTCCTTCAGTTGATGAGTTTAACTAAGTTAAAGAAGGAGATTTGTTTTGGAGGTGAGTGCATAGGGTGACTAAGAACCAAGGTTTTATAATGGAGGAGTCAGGGAAGGCCCACACATTTAATGGGTGGTTGGTTATTTATTACTAAATACCATGGCTGGACTCCTTGTCCGATAAATTGTGACCAAGCCACATGCGTCTGCCAATTAAGGGTCATTACTTTTTATCTCTAGACTATTTTTTTTTTTTTTACTAAAATATTAGTATGAAATATTTATTGGTATAAATAATAATTAATTTTTATTTAGAATAAGAAGTGTATACAAAATATATTTTTTACTTTTAAATATAATTTATTTTATATTCATGTTCATGATTTAAATTAGATATCTTAATTAAAATAAATAAATTATTATTATTTATGTCAATCAATATAAGTTTCTATAAACTGTAAATATTCTCTAAATTTTTTTTATTTAAACTAAATATGACATTACAAGTAATAAAGTTCTTTATATAAAATAATGTAATTTTTAATTCCTTTATGAATTGTATATGATTTTTAGGGTTATGATGAAGTATTTATTAATTTTATTAATGAATAATTTTTATCGAAGAATATTGGCTAGTTATTTATAAATTTTTTCTCTTAAGCACATCATTTTTTATTTATAAAACTTAAACATGTGAGACCTTACTTAAAAAATTAAACTCAATTTCACTCGAATCAATAATATGTAATAAAAATGAGAGAAGAAAAAAATTTGAAATTTAATTGGAAAACACTTTTTCTCCAATCAAACAAAGAAAACAAATATAATTATTCATATTTTCTTTTCTTTCATTTTCATACTTTCCCTAATGAACCATGCATCTTATGCGAAGGATTAAAAATATGCCAATTTATTAACTGTTTGGGAGCAAAATCTGAATAAATATTTTATAGGCATCAAACTCAAAATCATGATATATTTATATAAAAAAAACATATTTAACCCTGAAACATCTAATAAACCTTTTTTTTTTCATTTTAATGTTTCACAACAACAAAATAAACAAGTCTTAAGTTCAGTATGTCAAGTGTTATATTGTTGTTTTCTCATTAAAATTGGAGTTTGATTTTGGTAATCACCATCAACCTTTAATACCTATCTTTTATTGTATGCCTATTAAAAAAACTATCTTAAATATATTGTATGATTTATCGAGGTAAAGTTCTATTTTTTGTTGAAAAAAATACTACCCCCCCCCCCCCCTAAAATACAACAATATTATAACTTTTCTATATTAAAATAAGTTTCTTAACTTGTTTTAATGTGGTTAACTTATAATATCTGCTCTCACGTGCTAAATTTATTAAATAAATCAATACTTAATTAAGCTATTTATCCTAACAAATTTTTCATCATAAAAGAACCAAGATCATGTCACAAAGGGCAGATACTAATGAAGTCTCCTACACGATGCGTAGAAGTACTGGATGAACGTGTTTTCCGCCTTAATTCAAGTTGTTATGGGTTCTTCATAACTTGTCACTTGTGCTGTAATTTGATATTAACTATCATAATTTGTGACCGATTCCTGTGACATGTGCATATAAAAAATATATGTTAGGATAACTCATTCTTTTAAATGAATCTCAGCATCTTAAAGGATTGATTTTTAACTTTTGACTGAAAAATATCTTATGGATCTAATTTTTTATATTAAATATATATATATATATATATATATATATATAGAGAGAGAGAGAGAGAGAGAGAGAGAGAGAGAGAGAGAGATACAAAGTTCCAAATTGTAAGAAAGTGGATTGACTTTGTTTTGTTTAAACTTTTTATCTTTTGGCATGCCATGAAATTTTGAGTGCTGCCTAACGCATTTCCTACTAAGACGGAATACCAAACATATTCTGTGCCAACCTCCCACCATGGTCATCTTCCCACCCTTTTCCTTTAAAATGTTCTACCATTAATCAATGATAATTGACCACGACCAAATTCTAGCTACTTGTTGTAATTTACAGTCCATAATTTCGGCGGAATTTCATGTCACATTTACTACTCTGGGACCAAAAGACCTCAATAAAAAATAAGGAAGAAATTAAAGTCTCAAGTTTCTTAGGAAAACGATAAGCATAATATGGCCCAAAGGAGGGGGAGACGAATTTTAGAATGGTTCAATCCTGCAAAAATTCAACAACTTACAACCATTTTTAAAAAAATATTATTTATATCTTTGAGTGAATTTTACCCAAATGATAGATCTAATGGAAGGTGAGAGAAATACACACGCACGGCAGTTTAGGTGCAGATTGTATGAGGCTTAAAGTTTATAATTGTTTGTGATTGTTCAAAACACGATCTGTGCTTGTTTTGCAATCTCGATTTTTGTTTGTTTCATTCGAATTAGTCTTAGATTTCAGGCTAATGTATAAAAAGGATGTCAGTATATATTTTTCAAAAATTAAGAGGAGTTAGTATAGGGGTAGAAAAAAGTAATTAAGGAATGTTTGTGTAATTTCATGAAATCTCAAAGATAATTAGTATAATTTACTCAAAC
Source organism: Glycine tomentella (assembly GCA_007407185.1). Classification (NCBI taxonomy): domain Eukaryota; kingdom Viridiplantae; phylum Streptophyta; class Magnoliopsida; order Fabales; family Fabaceae; genus Glycine; species Glycine tomentella. The sequence goes on along the minus strand of PYAF01000205.1, from coordinate 3,307,648 downwards.
ATCTGTGTCAGCCTTTTTCTTTAAAAAATGAAGATAGTTTTTCCTACTGTGCTGAATTGAATTTATTACTGGGGATGTTTATGTTGGGTGTTTCATAAGATATTTTGTTTTGCATTCTATTGGCTGTGTTAATACACACATTGCTGGTTGCAGTAATTGTTTTGCTTGAATTTTTTACTTGGTTAATAGCTAGCGGCTGAAAATTCAAAGTGTCTGTATTTTATTTTATTTATAAATTAACTGTATGTTAGCAGCTGTAAGAGTCACAAATGTATTTTAATATTTTGAATCTCACGATCTTGGATCAGGCTAATTGTAACCGTGAGATCTGAATTGATATGCTGGTAATTGGTAAATAAACAAGTTTAAGCTTTTCAAATTTCTCAAACAATAAATTAAGAATAGTATCCATACTGCTTCATCAATGAAATCTGAAAACACCCCAAATCCATTTTTCATTTAAAATACCTACTTATTCACCATTAGCTAGAGTCTAGAGAGCACTGTCCATGCCATGATTCTTGATAGAATTAGAATCTCTCATTTGGACAATGCTTGGCCAAATTCATTCAAGATTCTCCCCTTCTCCTTTTAGTTTTAAGAAATGCAACATTAGAGAATATATAATCCTTTAAACATTTGAACCCATAAAGCATTTGAGTTATGTACTAGCTCGTTAGGCTTGTTTAGCCTAAAAGGCCGTATTTATGTGGATGTAGTCTTTGAAGCCCATTCCTCCCTTTTGTTTGCTATCAGTTTAACACCCATAATAAGAAATGGGCTGCAACATACTGTTCAAACTCAATCCACAGCTCATAAGAATAGGTTATTGCTATATCACTTTCCTTCTTTCTTTGCTTATTCAATTTTTTGGAAAACAATTTGAAAAAAGGAATGAACAAGCAAAGAACGGAACTGGATATAAGAACTGCCTAAAGATATTGTAACACTCAACTATTTGGTACATTTGGATGAAATAAATAAATAAAATGCTACATGGAATTGAGATGAAATAAGATCAAATTCAATTCAAGTGACATACCTTCATGATAAAAAAAAGACGGATTATAATTTTCATATAGAATATTCATTTTTTAATAAATTATTAATGAAATGTTATTGCCAAAATATTAATATGAGAAAAAAAATTGACAGGTGTACAAATGTTTTAGATAAAATACTTCGTATATATTTATGAAAACTTCTTTATATAATTATATTCTATCTCACTATTTTATCTTTTATAATATTTAAAATATTTTAACATTATTATTCTGTATTTTTTTACAAAAATATTTATAATTAAGTTAGCTAAAATATAAACTGTAAAATAACAATTTACAAAAGGAGTTTTTTTTTTTTTTTTTTTAACGAAGACACAAGGAGAAATTTAAATAATATAAGACTGTCTTTCAAAAATGATAGAGTCACCATCCTACCACTAACAAGATCAGTGGCAAGTGTTCATTTATGAAATAAAGTATAGATATTAACCTATACATAATTTATAAATCCTCATTTTAAAGTGTATCACGTGATATGGATACGTATGTAATTTTAAATATAATGGAAAATGATTATAATATAATTACACATTTTTTAGAATTTTATTATGTTTATATAAACTTATGCTCATTTTTTAAATATAAATTTCTTCAAGATTTAAAATTTTTATTCTATGTAAGTTTATATTAATTTTATATATTGTATTATTTGCTTGTTTATAATATTTAGCATTTTATCTACGCTTCTATAGTTGCTAATGATACTGTAGATACACGTTTAATATTTTCTGTGGGCACCCAAATGGCTGCGAACAACTATATTACTGACAATTTTTATTTATTCAAGAATTGTTTTAAATTTTTACCTGACTTATGTGTAGGGTAAAGGGTTTTTTTTTTTTTTTGGGTTTCCAAAACCTTTATGGAATATCACAAATTATGATTTATGATAAACAACCCATGTTCTTGAGAATTACTGTGCCCCTGTACGGAAATACATGTATTATGAATTTGAAACAAATAGACACATATAAGTACTTCGGACATATTTGTTCATTTTAAATATGGACACGATATTAAAAATCATATTAATATGTCTTTTATTTAATTCAAAATAAATATATACTAATTAAGAATATATCATGTATGTATATGTGTTTTTCAACTGAACATATATTAAATTATTGTAAATTTTTTGATACTTGACTTCGATGTAGATAAAAAAAAAAACATACCCTAAAAACCACTGCATCTCTCGAAAAGTTATGTATATAAAACTAAGATACTTCATGTTGGTGCAAATTAGTGGTGTCATATCTCAATAATAACGAAATATTTAAGGAAAAATCATTGATGATGATAATACTTAAGATTTAATTTTTTCCTACCAATCTCTATAAAGATTAATTGGATGCAATAAGGTTTACTCGCAACTCCCTTCAGGATTCAATATAGTTCCTTGATATGATTTGCAAATTCAAATCAAGCATCACATCAATGGTAATTTACAAAATAATAGTTTATTTTATTCTCTTTATGCATAAAGGAAGAAAGAAATTGATTTGAATGAAAATAAAAAATGTCTTATTATTCTCATTGTCTATCTTTGTGCATACATTTATGGACAATTTTATGTTTTTGATGAAGGGATGTAACCTTTTGCAGAGATTCATCTCAAGAGTTGTTTTAACTTTTAGTGAAAAATCAAATCTTATAACTTTTGATAAAAAAGAACCATATTTTAATCAAATAATATAATATTTTGATAAAAAGAAATTAAACATTTTAAAAGGATTTTGAGAACCGTGATCGAAAGTCAAAAATTTTTACAATGTTGGCTTCAAAAATGATTTGAGAACCGTCATAAAAAAATTTCAAAATCGTCATAAAAAACTACTAGTAGTATATTTTAAGAAAGGATACAAACTTTCATACTCATATTTTTTCATGAGTTGTCATATCTTTTTATGAAAAAATATACACATTCATAAAAGAATACAACTTTACTTGCATATACATTTTGTGAATAGACACATATTTTCATTAAATGATACAACCTTTTATTCATTTCGAATATCTCTCACACTTTAAAACAATCATGTGTATATAAATATATAGGCTCATGTTGCCCTAGAAGAATACGCATTTTACACAATTTAATTTGTCCAAAACATCTTCCCAATTGTTTGACTCAGTCACCATTGTGGCGTAATGGACCAGAAGATAAGCCAATGTTGTGCAAGCCATGTTGATCAAGATACAAAAATGGAGAAGTCTTGAGGAAAGACTTGAAGGGTAGAAAAAAATCTCTTTGTTTCAAGCTATGTTACAGGTTCAGGTAATTAATGATCAATACTAGTAAATATAATAGTTAACTTCTTTGAAAAAAACTGATGTGCGAGCGCTTCTTACATTTCTAACGGTTAGTAATCTTTCTTAGGCGGGAGAAATGCACGTTTATGGAGTCCTAAGATCCCGACAAAGAAACGTTCAAGGGTGGTGTACAAGAGGATTTCATCGATGAAGAAGTTTCATATACAACTTCTCGAGATGTGGAAAAATTACGAGAACCCAAACAAGTCATCTCCTGAAGAGATATTATTGTTCAATAACATCAATAACTTCATACCTAGCTAGTTAATGAAATAGGTCTTGTAAGTGTTCTTCTTAAACTAGATGATACTTCTACATAAAGGGTTCGTTTATGTATCCTGCATCAATATGTTCAAAACGTGCTTTGGTGAGAATCTGCATGATTCTCTAGTTTTTTCTGTTGTTTTTTGGACTTCTTGAATTCAATCCTTTGTATTACTCTTGCAGAAGCCTTGGATTATGTCTCTCCACTTGATGTTGTATTTTATAGTCATTACTAGTCATGTCATGTATGAATATATCAATGTGAAATGGCAGACTTTGGAATAGTTATTATTATTGAGTCATTTCAAAAAGTAAATCTTGCATGCATGGCAGATATGTATCACAGGATTACACACAATTAATCATAATATTACATCGTATCCTGCATCATTACAACTAACGTAACCATATGAACAAGTATAATTGTCTAAGTCTAACCAACTATGGATGAAGTTGCTATCCTGATACCCCTCCTCCCAAAAACTGACCCGTCGTATCTTCTGTGTTCTTGAACATGGATCAAGCACAAGATTACAAGAAACAACTAAAATGCTAACAAAGTTTTTTTTTTTCCAGCATAAAAAGATATATATGAAAACAATTAAGCATCCATGGAAAGGGAGTAACAATTGGAGTAATAAAGTTTTTCTTTATATCGTACAAAATTCTTCACAATATACCCATCTCCAAATTAAACGAGCTTGATGAAAAAAGAAAACAATCCAAAGCCGATTCATTCATAATAATTTTCTATCCATTATTGATGATAAGTAATATATATATATATATATATATATATATATATAGCTTACAAAATACAACTAGATTCAAAGGAAGATGTTGGATGGGTGATACCAAACACTCATTAAATATATCGTCAAACGTAATTAATTATAAAATATTTATTGTTATTTAAATTTGTAAAATTATCTTTAAATTTATTTATTTTATCCATTTAAAAAATAAATAAAAATCCAATAACAAGAAAATTAATCCATTGAATATTTTGTTTATTTTTTTACTACTTCTGATTTTTATATATATATATATATATATATATATATATATATGAGATTTCTTAATACACTACTCGCACATTTTTTTTAATACAGTGCATTAAAATACGTCTCATCTCTCACACGTTTGGATCTGGCCATTCCCTAACCCTTCCTCACTGCATCTGGCAATGCTCATCTTTCATGAAACACTAATGTCTGCAAAGTGATGAGCAATATCTTTTCCCGTTGTGTTCTTCGCAATTGAAACCGGTTCGATCAATAAAATTAGGATTTGGTTAATGTCTTCAAATTGTTCCGAAAGATCAACCGTTAATGTCTTCAAATTGGGTTCTATCGTTTTATTAAATTTCTTAGGAGAAATTTTAATTTCTTCACTAATTAGGATTCTTCCATTTTTCATTAATTCCAATTAGAGTTATTAAACGCATATTCCAGGTTGAAGAACTGAATAAACTAAGGTTACAAGTTGCAACATGATGACAAAGAACGGGGCAGAGAGAGAGAAAATGTTTGCTACGTGAAGTGAGGATGGGAAAGAGAGAGAGAAAATATGTTTTTTTTTTAATAAGTAGTAAAATACTATAATATTCTTATTCAAAATTAACTAAAACAAAAGAGATGAAACTTTGTCATAATTGTATTGATGGTCAATACATTCATACCAAGAAAAAATGTACGAATGCATTAGCAAATTTATATATATATATATATATATATATATATATATATGAAACAAATTGTAACTTTCTCTAATCTTGAATTATTGATTAATTTTCATATTTATTTAGAATTAAATTTTTATATTTTTAATTTATTGTTAATTTTATTTACTAAACATTCATTTATTAGATTTTTTTGTGTATTAACAATTAAATATGATCATGTAACATTTAAATTTTAAAATATTTTTGAAATAAATTTAAATTTATAACTAGTAGTATGAATTAAAAATAATTAATTTTTTTATTAATCTTGATGATTTGTCCTATATTTATTATATCTAGGACCGGAGACTGGAGGTAGAATTATTTTGTCATGTCCCTCCAATCTTTTTCCTTATGATATAAATGTTTTTAAACCTCATATGATAAAAATGCTATTTGAAGGTATAATGTTTTAATAGTTTAATGTCTAATACAATATAACTTTTTTTTTTATATAGAAACTAAAACTCAATCAAGCTTTTCCTCTTTTGCTAAATCTATGAAAAGAAAAAATGTTTCAATTTCGGTTTAGTAAATGCCATATAAACTTTATCAACAAAAGCTTATATGTCGTTTGCTTAGGGAAATTGTTAATTATACTATATGGAAATTTTGAAACGAGACCTCACTAACCATAAGCCGATTTTTTTTTTTTTTTTGTACATACCATATGTCATTCATGCATATGAGCTGAATGAATTAAACCCAATACTAAATAATAAAAAACAACTCAATTTACTTAGGCTTTGTTTGGGAGAGGGATTTTAGAGGGGAAGAGAGGAAGGGAAAAGTTTGAGTAGTAACATCTTCTTATTTGAGAGTTTTAATTTTTGAGGAAAAGAATTTGAGGATTTTTAAAACTCCTCTAAATTCCTCCACCATTAAAATTGTTGTTCCCCGATTTGGGAGTTTTTAGAAGGAAAAATAATAAAATTACTATCCTACCTCAACTACAAATTCAAAATTAAGTTTTATATTTGTAAAATATAGAGAGTATTAATTTTTGAAATAAGACTAAAATTGTAAAAATATCTTATTAGTTCTTCATCTCTCTCTTTTAATATAATTTTAACTCCCAAATAAAGAGAAATAAACTTCCCTCATTTTTCTCTCTTCCCCTCCTTTTCCCTTGAGTCTTTTTCCTTTCCTTCTCCTCCTAACTCCTAAACAAAACCTTAGATACTATTTCACACTTCGGTAATGGGAAGATAAGATCTTAATTATTAAATAAAAGGCTAGAGAAAAATAATTAAATACATACGAATTGAAATTGAAAAGAAGAACAAGTCATCATTATTCTGGTTGACCGTTAAAACTCATTTTACTCTGTTAGTACAACTTTTTATTTGTTTTGGAGATAAAAAATTTAGCACGAGATTATGGATTGAAAACTATTTTAGTTTTTCATAGGTTAAATATTAATTTTAGTCTTTTATATTTTAGTATTTTTTATATTTTGGTTTATTAAATTTTGAAAGTTTTTATTTTAATCTTTTATATTTTTGAATTGTTTTATTTGTCTTTTCTTTCATTTTTTGTAAACAATATTAGTTTTTCATTAACTCTAAAATTTTAAAATAATGGCGATTAAATTTTTTCACTTTGTGTTATTAATACAATAGTAGTCCTCACATGCATCCCCACAACATAGAATCCCCTTAACCAATTGTCTACTACATTTTTGAATAATTATTGATTTTTTTAGTATTTCATAAGATATAATTTATAATTTGTTATTATTAAATATTTAATTTTAAGATTTATTAGCATTTAATAATTACTAAATTAAATACTAATAAAATGAATACTTATGTAGTAGTAATAATTAAATATTAATAATATAAATTTATATATATAATATTAAAATTAATAATAATTTAATATTAAAGCTAAAATAAGTTTTCGTATAGAAGGAGTTTAACTCACTTGGTTAAATATGACGTATGAGTTATTATAAAACTTTCAGTATTTGTCTTCAATTCTTGTGGTAAAAAAAGAAAGAGTTTTCGGTCTCTACAAATTAGGGTGCTTTTTAATTTTAGTCATTTAAAAAAGGTAGTCTTAAAGAAATTTTTTTTTGGGTTTTAGTCTCTACTATGAAATAATAACATTAATTATGACATAATAGTGTCATTGAGAACTCATTGACTTGTTATGTTATCATAGAGTTACATGTAATTTTTTTTTGTAAACTTTGTTTTAAAATCTTTCATCAACTAGTTAGACATCATTAACATGATGATATAAACTCACAATTTACCAAAAAAAATATGTGATTGTCTTGTTAGATTTTTCAATGACATAGTAAGTTAATGAGTTGAAAACGTTATTATTACTTTATCACTTAATGTTATTGCTTGATAACAAGAACTATAAGAAAAAAAATTAAATCTTTAAAGAACTAAAACTAAAAAAAATTAGAGGACTAAAATTAAAAACATCTTATTATTTTATAGGAACCAAAATTTTATTTAAGACTTAATATTAAATTATTGTATTATT
>PYAF01000205.1:3283704-3299682 GCA_007407185.1 Glycine tomentella | reverse complement strand
CTACTAATAATTACTAATTTATAATATTAGTTTTAAATACTAATGCATATAAATTGAGAAATATATGCACATACTTGAACACACATATGCATATCTATCAATTTAACACTAAAAGGATATAACTGATTGAGAATTATGCATAAGTTGACATAAAAAAATTTATTCTTACAGATAATTTTTTTATTCATTTAACAAGTTATACGTTTAATATACATATATTAACATTAAATTTATTAAATTCAATCAATATATTATATTTAATGCATATAACATTTAATAATATTATTAAAATTTATTATATTATATTTAATATATATAATATTTAATAATAATGTTAAATGTTTTTAGAGCTGTAATCCTCTGCCACCTTTCTTCCTCTCCTTTATATTACAATATTTTTTTTAATCTAGTATTAAAGTTCATGTGCATTGTCAAAGGTAACGGATTCATCGTTTTGGACCTATACGATGATGCAGATAAGCATTTACAAGGCATGTAAGCAAATTGTCGCTCTCTCTTCATGCAAATTTAAATTTCAGTCAGCACGGTTCAATTGCATAAGAACAAAACGATTGAAGAGAGGAAAGAAAAATAGAAAGAAGTATCACCTAAACATAAAAGAAAGACGGAAAGGAAGAGTAAAGAATGTATGTAATTTAACTTTACTGAAGTTTTGTTCTCTTCGTCCCATTGTCCCTACAACTTGAATTTTGTAACAATTTTTGTACTTGTTCTTTTTAGTTTCAACGATTTTGTGGAGTTCTGATAACTAATTAAAATTTCTATTTGTAAGACAAAAGGAAATTCACGGATATGGCAAAAAAGAATGGTCCATGCTTCCATTGCGGCATTGATTATAAGTCCTCTTCTTGTTCTTAGAATTTTTGTTCGGTTCATTGTTTTTTTTTTTTTTGTTAAATACTTTGAAGATTCATATCAAACATAACTCAACTAGTTGAATCAATAATCTTATTATTATTATTATTAAGTTAAGAAATACAAATTAAAGCACTAAAGATGCCTCTACCTTACACAATTTTATAGAGTCAAAATCTCACACGAAAGTAGCAATTTCAATAATTACATCCTTATTTATAATTAAGATACCTATATATACTTAGACTAAAATCTACTATTCACATTTTAATTTATATATATATATATATATACATATATATATATATATATAAAATTTATTTTCTAACTGTAAAGCATTATAAATAAATTATTTTATTTAGTTAAATTAGTTAATTAATGTACTAGTGTCAAACTGCGTGATAATGTGATTTGTTTTGCACCTCCATATATGTGATGGAAAAATCTAGGAAAAAACAAAGTTCTAAATAATTCTCATGATAAATCATTTTCATCGAAATTTTTATTTAAATAGTAATTCAGGTGTTAGCCTACCTAATATAATGATATGAAGAAATTGTAATCTATGTATTTTGATTCTATCACATCTCAAGTAGGCTAATACCTTTTTAGCTAGCTAGAAGTACTATAATTTATTGTATATTGGGCAAGGAGGACGAATTATTCTATGAAATATAATATTCATGTACATCCGCCTTTTCTTGTGTTGCACACATTTTCAATAAAATTCTTTTAGCCTTTCAATACACACACAAAAAGCAAACCTTAGAAATTGTTTCTACAAAAAGTTATGTATCTAAAATTAAGACACTTCAAAACTAGCTATCATGTCTCTATGAATATAGACACCCTGAAGAATAAGATGTAAACATTAGTCACATCAATAACATGAATAAATCATGTAAACATTAATCATATCAATAACATGAATAAATCATGTAAACATTAATGTAATTTGATACTCAATAACAGTTACATCAAAAATATGAATAAGATCTTTAAATTCATGAGTTTCACATTTAGTAAACAATGATGAGGACACTAACCTTTGTCCATGATTGATGACAACCTGTCTTAATAACAGTAAGTCTTAATGACAACAAGTCTTGACAGATAGTTTTTTCTCAATCTCTTCAGCCTCTTATTCTTGATCATATGAGCCACTTCTAACATATATATATAACATTATCCCATTTGGCTTATGTGGTAAACGCCATTACATAATTCACCAAATATAAGACTTGATGTGCACATTCGGCTAAAAATTACCATACATTAACCTCATCATAAGTCATAATTAGAAATAGAGCCAATAAGAGTCAAGGCGGTTCTACACTCTCACATATTAGCATAGTTCGTTCCATGTAATATCATACCAACTCTTTTTCCCAACATATACTTTAAAGGAAAGCATACAATAATTCCTTTTATAAAGGAAAATTCTCTTGTTCAAAATATCATTCAAGCATCTAAAAATATTATTAAACATATAAACTAAAAATAATTATTATTATTATATTAAAAACTAAAATAATATTTATTTTAAAACTTATTTTTTCTTTTAACATAATACTCATTAATGGGGCAAAGAGAGTTCACATATACAAGAGTACAGTTCATTAAATTCACTATGTTTTTATTATTAAAAGGACTTTCTAATTCAACAAACAACCAAACAATCTAATAATTTTTTTACAGTTTTAATCCTTTAGAGTCAACCCCACCTTTAATTGTTCTTCTCCTTTATATTAATTTTTTTAATGGCTTATTAAAGTTCATGTGCGTTGCATAAGGTAACGGCTGCATATTTTTGTCCCTATATGATGATACAATGGACATTCACAGAGCATGGAGCTACTTGACATCCTTTCCATGATGAAATGGTAAAAAAAAAACCCAAGGTAGCCTTGTCAAACATATAATAACTTATAATGTAAGTACGGCTCAATTGCATAAAAAAAACTTGAAGAGAAGAGAGTAGAAAGCTGAGTGAAGAGAAATAGAAGAAACCTGCCACCTAAACAAAAAAAGAAAGACAAAGGAAAAGTATAGAAGCTATCACCAAAATAAGAAAAAAGAAAGAAAAGGGGGAAGAATAGAAGCTATCACAAGGGTAAACACACAGAAAAGTAAAAAAAAAAAAATGGAATCTTATGCTTTTATATATATATTATTAATTAAAGTTGACTGAAGATTTGTTCTCTTTCTTCCGGTAATCCTACAACTTGAATTTTGTAACATATATAATTTTGTAGTTTGTTCTTTAAGTTGATTTCATTTCAAGGCTTTGGTGTTGTTTTTCTGATAACTATAATTTCTATTCGTTAGAGAAAAGGGACATTACAGATATGGGGAGAAAGCATGGTCCATGCTTCCATTGCAAAATTCATTGTAAGTCCTCTTGTGGTTAATTGGAACTTTTGTTAGGTTTGCTACTTCTGTTAGACTGCACATGGTGACTGTATATGGTATTCAAAGAAGATGAATATTTTATCTTACAAATTCAAGACATTCAAAATCAGTCAAATGATTTAATTAAATTGGTCAAAAAGTATTGGCATCAAGAAGTTAATATTATTACCTTTTAAAAATTATTTTTGTGTTCTAACTTATACAATTATATAATCTAATTAATTAAATATTTATGATGTATAAGCACTTAAGCTTTTCTCTCCTTGTCTAAGCTTATGTTTGGACAAGCATTCAATTGCACCAAAGTTCAAACGCACCTTTGATAAGTGTAATTTCATGAAAACATTGAAGTTTGGTTATTTTTAACCAACATTACAAAACTAAGCATGTTAAACTAGAAAAAGAAAAGAAAATTCTACATTAGTATGATATTTTTATGCTAAATTTTATTATTTTTCTTTAAAATAAAAGTTTTTAAATATAAATTATTTACTTCTAAATCAAATTAACCTTTTATGAAATTAAATTTTTTAAATGCTTAAAAAAAATTCACTTCATAGTAATCTTATTAAATTCGAGCATGATTATTTTTATTTATATTTTTATTTATTGTGTTTACGTAATTATAAAACGCTCACCTTATTTTTTGTATTTTTCTTGTTTTCAAATATTTGTATAGCCAACACTAAAAACATTTTTTTTTTGTTTTCTCTATTTTTTGTATAAATCTTTTAAAATAGAAAATAGATTAAAAACAAAATAAAATTTATAATTATAAAGTGAAAACAAGAAATGAAAACATAAGCAAACGGGTCCTTAACTTTTCAAAATCAAGTAAGATATTAGGATTGACATAGTGATGGGTCTAGGTAGTATACATGAGACCACAAGTTATAAAAAGGAAAAAGAAAAAGAAAAAACAGTAAGTGAATTTGCTGAATATAAATTACTTCATTTAATGAGCTTTTAAGTTTGGACCATTAATGCATATATTAAATTCTAATTGCATTAAAAAAAAAGGGGGTGTGTCATTTATGATGAGATGATATGACTTTTTAAAAAAATAAAAATTGAAGAAAACATAAAATTTAAAAGCAATTATAATTTGTTTGAAATCTTGGGTATAAAGACCAATTAATTATTGTGTCAGTGAAGAAATAGTGTTAGGATAGTAATTGATGTTTTTCATTAAATAATACCGAATTTGTCTAATATTACCTTTAAATCATTTTCATAGAAATTTTTATTTAAATAGTAATTCAGGTGTTAGCCTACCTAATGAATATTGATATGAAGAAATTGTAATCTATGGTATTTTGATTCTATCACATCTCAAGTAGGCTAATACCTTTTTAGCTAGCTAGAAGTACTATAATTAATTGTATAGTGGGCGAGGAGGACGAATTATTCTATGAAAAATAATATTCATGTACATCCTTTTCTTGTGCTGCACACATTGTCAATAAAATTCTTTTAGCCTTTCAATACACACACAAAGCAAACCCTAGAAATTGTCTCTACAAAAAGTTATATATCTAAAACTAAGACACTTCAAAACTATCATGTCTCTATGAATATAGGCACAGATAACCCTTAACAATAAGCAAGCAAAACCATTCTTATTTTATGCAAATTATTTTGTCCAAAATATCTACTTCCAAATTATTCGAGTAGTGACCAACATATATATGGCTCCATGGCTCCATGATCAGGTACTCCACTTTGGCGTAATGGACCTGAAGACAAGCCAGTATTGTGCAATGCATGTGGATCAAGATACAGGAAATGTGGAAGTCTCGAGAACTATCTTCCCAACCATTTTCAACCAGAGTACCCTGATAACCTTAAAAAGCTGAAGCGTAGAAAAACTCGGAAGGGTAGAAAACATTTAAAGGGTAGAAAAAATCTCCTTGTTTCAAGCTATGTTACAGGTCATGATAATAGTAAATAAGTTATCTTTTTCTTTGAAAAACATTGCTGTGTGACTTCATTTATTATATTTCTGACAATTAGTAATTTTTGCTAGGTGGAAAAAGTCGACGTTTATGGAGCCGTAAGATTCCTAAAAGAAAACGTTCACCATTGATACGCAAGAAGATAACACCAATGAAAAGGTTTTATATGCAACTTCAAAATATGTGGGAAGACACGGGAACTCGAATGAGTCCTCCTCAGAAGAGGTCTTAATTTTCAATAACGTCAATAGCTTCATATATACCTAGTAATGAAATAGGCCTTGGATGTATTCCTCTTAAACTAGATGATGCTTCTGCATAGAAGGGTTCATTTCATGTATCCTTTATGAATGTGTTAAAAATGTGCCTTGAGAATCTGCATGGTTTTCTAAATGTGGTATGTCATTTTTGAGTATTGAATTTTTTTAACTTAAACCTTAATTTGTATGAGACTTGAAGAAGCTTTGAATTATGTCTTTCATGAGATGATTTAAAATTGTTGCTGCAAATTGCCTCTCCTTTGGCTGCAACACATTCTTTGCTACTGACTTACGATTATATATAGGCTTATGGTGTTACAGCGCAATCCATATGGTTGTAGACTTACGGTGTTACAGACTTATTATGGCTACCGACTTTGTTATAGACTTATGGTGTTACAGATTTATAACATCTTATCCATATAATAGCAAAATAAAAAGTGGTCAAATACCTCCTCGTACATTAAATTTAGTAATACACTTGTAAATATTAAAGCACTGGTAGCAAATTCAAACATAAGGAACCTAATCAATATCTCATACAAATGAAAAGGATAAAGGTTGATAGCTAGAGCATGATCATTACATGAATTTGATCACTAATTGCTTGAAAGTATAAAATCTTTACATGACTATAAAATTGGCATGAAATATGTTATAACACATAAAAGGGAGGCAAACACAAATGGAATTAGATTTACTCTTAAACATGAAAATTATTTTAGACCCTTCACAACATTTCCTTAATGCAAAAAGTAAATTAATTTTAACATAATTCTGTGCATTAATATGATGAAGATTCCTAACTTGTATAGAGAATGTTAAGAATGAATGAACCTCCAACCAAAATGCCAAGTTTTCATAGTTTTTTTCTTCTTAAGGCCAAAGATAATATTATATTCTAAAAAAGTACAAAGATAGAAATCACATTTAAAACATAACAAGCTCCCGAAGAGCACCATATCCGGTGAAGCAAATCAGTACCCAATGACCCAAAAGCAGTAAAAGTTACAGCAACACTATATCAGCCAAGGACAATGAGGATGGCAAGTTACAGTAAAAGTTTTCATAGTTCTTGAACATAGCTTTTTTCGTTATTTGCAAAAGGTTCAGTAATATTTGCACTCCCTCCTCCACCTTCCAAAAAGAGGTGCGACGTATTTTCTTAGTTTTTGAGCATAGCTTTCTTTTAGCATTAAAAAAAAAACAATTAGGCTTTCTCATGGAAAGGGAGTAACTATAATGTGATAATAAACTATTCTTTATCATACAAAACCAGCCCAATTACCCATCTCCAAACGAGCTTAATGGAAAAAGAAACGATAATAACAATCCAAAGTTGATTCATTCTCTCATAATAATTTTATATCCATGACTGATGATATTGATTAGTAGTGCTGTATAGCTCACAAAATATAACTATATTTAAAGGAAGATGTTGGATGGATGCATAGCTTAGGATGTTGATGGTATGATTTGATTTAATTTAAATATAATATTAAATCTGAATCAATCTTCAAAGATTTAGTTTGATTTTATTTTATTTGGAAATTTTTTTAATTTATTATCATTTTTTATAATGTAAAATTTATTATGCATAATTATTATGTTATATTATTTTAAAAATAAATTTTATTCTTTTATTAAATTTTGTTTGACATATTTTAGTTGTAAATTATTTTTAACTCTTATTTCTTTCCTTTTATTATCTCTAATACTAAAGAATCTAAAGATCTTCTCACAT
Organism: Glycine tomentella; assembly: GCA_007407185.1. Taxonomy (NCBI): domain Eukaryota; kingdom Viridiplantae; phylum Streptophyta; class Magnoliopsida; order Fabales; family Fabaceae; genus Glycine; species Glycine tomentella. The sequence continues at coordinate 3,292,435 of PYAF01000205.1, read as the reverse complement.
TTTTTTTTCTTTCACTTTCTTTTATAAAACTAAACAAAAAATCATCTTTCTTTCTTTTTATTTTTTCTTGTACCAAATAATCTAAAGATCATCTCATATTTTATTTTTTTTTCTTTCTTTTCACTTTCTTCCATAAAACTAAACAAAGCATAAGGGGAAAGAAAAGATAAGAATAATGATCATTTGACACCTGTTGGGATGTACACACTTTAGGGAGAAAAAAAGTTAAGGAGAGGGAAAATAATAACTGTTAGAACAAGAAGGTAAACATAAAAATTAAGATGTACTTAGACATAACCTGTTTCATATTATATCAAAGAGCACAACACGATACACTTGTATTTAGTGAGTTTTTTTTTTCTTTCAAATTACATATAATATCACTCTTTTAATTTTCTTTATTTCTATACTAACCTCATTTTATATTTAAAACATTACATTATTATCACTCTATATGTTATACAGACACTGTCTTAATGTTCATAAACATTACAACTAGCATTCTTTATATATTATATTAACATCCCTTACAAGAAAGATTCTTGTAATAGTTAAAAAAACAAAAAAAAATGTTTATATAATTTCACAAACCTCATAGATAATCAACCGTTTGAATCTACGATCCATTGAAAGAGGTACTAGCATTTAATGTGTTCATAACATTTCAAATACTTTACATACACCTTTTAAAAACTTAATTCCTGTCCTGCCCCTTAGCTAAGCACTGAGCTTGTGAAGAAAATGCCATCATAAGATTCGTAAGTAATAGCTAGAAGTATCTCATAGATTATGAGTTAAACCTCGATCTAGTGCAGCTCTATATCAGCAATCACTAAATAATCAACGCATATTAGCTCATGTCTAGCAAGTAAAAGAAAAAAAGAATTACATTCAAGAACATCAGGACTTCATCTTAATAAATCTAGAAGTGATGACGGAGAGTTTTTAGTTATGTACTTATATCAACTGATAATTTGGAGTCAAATCTCTAACAATCCATTTTCATGTTGAGGAGTAGACATTTTTTATTTATTTATTTATTCCAGAGGATCAGATATTTTAAGTATGCGGTTTTGTTTTTTTTAAAGAAAATTAAGTAAGCAATTTGTAAGATTGGATATTTACAAGTAGTCTGATAATAATGAATCTAATCATGGGTGATTCAATAGATCCAAGATCGGTCTTGATATTTTATTAGCATGGGATGAAATAATAAAATAAGATCTTATATATAAGTATTTTAAAATATAAACATAAATCATATTAAAAAGCAGGGCATATAATTTAATTAAAATTATGTATTTTATTAATTAAGTGAATATAACAACATTTTGAAAAATTTAAATATGATGAATTACATTAATCATTCAATTTACTCCTTGCTATCTCTAGTCATTGGCAAAAATATCATTGTCTCATATTAAACTTACATGCACTTTTTATGTTAATTTATTAATTTACTTATTTTTAGTTTTAACTAGTATTTTAGTTTGTGTTTTACATCAAATAAATAGTTATTTTTATATAATTATTATTATGATTATAATTCATAATAAGTATATTTGTTAAAATATGTAAATTAAATGTTAGATTCATAATAAATACTTTAATAAATTGTGGTATATAATTTTATTTTTAAATTGGAACGAATAGAGGATTAAGAAACTTAATATAATTATAAAAAAAAAAGCATAAATAGAGAGTAAATTGAGATTATTAATAGAGATGTTTTTTGTCCAATTATAGAGAATGTGTGGGAAATGCACTTGCCAGATGGAGGAAAGAAAGTGCTACAAATTTCTAGTCGAGATAGTAAGGAGAGTTAAAGTTTTATTATCCAAATTTGGGATTTTAATTTATAGTATAAAAATAGACTCTTTTTATAATTTGAGTTATAGTTTGTGTCTTTTCCCTTTTGATAAAACAAACACTTCATGTCAATATATTATTATATCTTCATTACATGTTGAATTGTTGGCATGTTACACTAAGAGAAAAAATTCATTTAACATATATAAACTTGTAGACATAACACATTGAAAAAAAACTAACAACTAAAATATTAATACTTTATAATCACATGCTATACTTTAATTCAGATATAAAAAAATCGGTGATAAAAAAATATTTTTAATTTACTTATAAAAAGAATACAAAATAACATTAAAAAATTACAATATAACTATATATATATAGTTATATATTTAATTTATTTTTTGGGATCCCTCTTTTCTGTGGGTTCTTGGCTATCTCACCCATTTATCACCCCTACCTAGGATCGGTCTTGAATAGGTCCAATAATAATTATTATAATAAATTTTAATATGGTTTTTGAATTTAAATTATGACTTAAATAATTTCTAAAAGTTAATTCTTATAATAAAAAATCTCTTTTACTTATATATATTATTTTAATCCCATCACACATGATGTGAAATTTCAACACTAAATTTTAGTCTTTTAGAGATTTGTAATTTTTAGTGTATATATATATATATATATATATATATATATATATATATGTAACCATTAAATTTTAGATCTTGGTGATGAGTTATTTATTCATTTCCTTTAAAAAAAAATATTACAAAAGTTAATGACTGGCGTTAAAAAAATTACACAGATAATCGAAGATATTGTTTTCTCGTACATATATTAAAACTTAAAATAAAAAAGTTACAGGAATCAAATAAAATAACTAATATAACATCCTAAAAAAACTAGTATAACGAATATTACTTATATAGGGACTAGTTTGCAATTTTAATAAAATAGTGACTCCATTTGGTTATTACACAAGGGTAAAGTATGTTTGGTCACGGTGCGTATGAAGGGGACCCTCACAGAATAAGTGTGCGTTTGGATAGCTTGAAAAATCATAAAATGAATCAATTTTAATTTTAAGCAAATTTTATATATTTAAATTATTTTTATAATTATAATAAAATTAATTATGATAAAATTGAAATAAATAAAAGTAATTTTACTTCAATCAAAATCAATTTTATGATAATTAATCATGAGAGAGTCCAAGTCCAAGAGAAGGTGCATTCAAAGTAATTTTGTTTGATCAAGTGCTTAAGTCAATAGTGAGAGAGAGAGAGAGAGAGAGAGAGAGAGACGCTGCATAAGCATATAGGAAGAAGAAGAGTAGTAATAGTTGAAAAGGAAGAAAGATGAGCGACGAGGAAAGGAAGAAGCACATAGCGGAGCTGAGCAAAAGCCTGAAAGAAGGAGAGAGGATCGTGGGCCCAACGAGACGGCCCGACGGAACCCTCCGCAAGCCCATTCGTATCCGCGCCGGCTACACCCCTCAAGACGAAGTCGCCATTTACCAACCCAAAGGAGCACTCGTCCGTTCCCTAATTCCTTCTTCTTATTCTTATTATTCCATTTCTCTTTCTCTCACTCTTTTTCTCTGCAGTTGAAAAAGGAGATGGGCTCGGCTGGGCCTCCCGGGTACGACCCCGACGCCGATTCCAAGCCCAAGACCAAGTCCGTCAAGAGGAACGAGAGAAAGAAGGAAAAGCGCATTCAGGTATGTATGCTAATGCCGATGCTGATATATATAAAATTAGTGTTCTACTTTACTTTGTTTAATTGATATATTTTGATTAATGCGAATTATATAATGTGTTATTGCAGGCTGCGCTTGAAAAGGAAAAGAATGTGAGTGAAGTCGAAGAGAGTGGGAAGCAGGAATCTGTGGAGGCATTGACCTCGCAGGTAAATGAGCTCACTGTGCAAGATTCCCAAGCTCAAGATATTGATAAAAGAATTCGAGCTCTCAAAAAGAAGGTGCGCCGTTTATGCTTTTTTTATGATTCATACCCTTTTCTATTGCCGCCCCATTCGTCGACAATATTATGCCTTTCGTGAGAGATATTAATTTCATGTGTTTACATTGGAAAATTATCTCCCCGATCAGACTCACACACAGACCTAAGAATTCAACAAAAGTAGTTATTTGTCAATCATAGCACGTCATGTATGTTAGTTCGATCTTTTATTCATATTTCTAAAGATTTCAGTTTTTTTTTTTTTTTTTCCGTGTCTCTTGCATATTTGAGCAGCATTGTGTTAGGATCCAATTGCAAGGTATGGGACTTGGAGTCCCACATTGTAAGTATGGGATTCTAGTGTGGGGTTTATAAGGTCTTGGGCTCTCCAACTACAATAGTTGTTTTTGTGGTGTGGTTCTCTGAAGGTTCTTATCACATTGACACACTCAGTTTCTCTTTATCTCTCTGCTTTTATCTCATATCACCTACTACATTGAAGTGTCCACAAAACATTTCCCTTATTTGAGTTTCTCTGTCTCTGTCTCCTATGTACAACCTTTAAGCTCTTTTAAGTACCTCGTAAACAGCCAATTCCTTTTTCTTAAATGGTGTAAGATGAACAAAGATTTCCATTTGGTAAAAATGTCCTAAAAATGTAGGAAGCATCCCTGCCCTTTAGTTCCTTGGTGGTCCAGTGTGCTGTGACTTATCCTGCCACTGTGTCCCTCAATTATTTATTGCGAAGAAAATGAAGGTTCTTAACATGTTTCTTGTTGCAAGATCTTTAAATGTATGATTGATGTGCTATGTGCTTGTCATAGTGGGAATTGGATCCTCTAGAATTCTGATATAAGTGCAGCGTCAGGCAGTTTCATCTTTGCCTTTGGCAGTTTAAAATTGTATAAATTTGTATATTGCCTTTATTGCTTAATGTATAGAAACAAAATTGGAAGAGAATGGTACAGTAGAAACTGTTATGTGTGTGTGTTGTCCTGTATTTTGAACATTAGTTGTGTCCATGTCTCCATGTCATATCTAGTGTTTGGGTTGTGCTTCATAGGTTATGGTGCTGCTGTCTATCTAGTATTGTTTATGTATGAGCCATGAGGAGTATTAGACTTAATTTCATGGGTATAGGTTGGCATGGATTGCCCATATTTTCAAGGGTGTCTCATTACCTTATGTGATAGGATTTGTTTTGTGTCTGCTATTCACTTCTGTCTCGAGGGAATTTATAACCAATATGCTGCTAGATTGGAGAGCTACCTTGCTCTCTCTCTCTCTCTCTCTCTCTCTCTCTCTCTCTCTTTTATTTATTGGATAAATGATGAGTTTTGCTGCATTTTGTAGTCTCTGCAGCTTTCTGATTACATTTTCCTTTTTTATATGATCCCTTATCTCTCCTTTCTTTCTATTAATGTTCTTAATATCTGTTAAAAAATGAAGGAAAGAAGATATTCAAGTAATGTTGTTCCATGAACTTTTAAATCTTTTTGGCTCGGCAAACTCAAGATATATAAGAAAGAACACTCAAATATAAGAAGGAACTTCACTTGTTTCTCGGATGCAAATGACAATGAGAAAAGCTCTCCATATACTAATGATCCTACAAGGCTATTTTTGGCCAAAGAGAAGCTGAAAATTGTGGAAAAATTATGTCAACAAGGGATTACAAGGGAATCTTATTAATTACTATGGTGCATCAATGGGTTGTTTGTAATTCCTATAACAGTTGACCGTTATTCATGATATTCATGGCCCCTTCTTAGTTACCACCATTACGGTTCATGACTTCTCATCATCCTGTATTACTTATGCTACTCAAGATCTAATACAACTTACAGAAAATTGACCATTTAGTTTAAAAGAGGAGAAGGAATTGGGAGGCAAATAGTGGAGGGGAGGGACTTTTGCCCACTCATTTTCTCTCCTCTCCCCTCCAAACCTTTGAATTAAACAAGGATTTTTATCAAAATCCCTCCCCTCCCTTTCATTTCTTTCTCTACCAAATACAATGTTAGTGATGCAAAGGTTTCACTAGTCCCATTTTTAGGTAGCTTCGTTTGTTTTGACCATAAGGATGGATCCTTGCTATCATCTCTCTTGTTGTAAGTTGCAGTATGATATTGAGATGAATCTTGATCAAGACATATAGGAGATATTCAATTTTGTAGTTGATGGTGTGGTTCAGGAGAAAATATTGCTATAGGTAGGTTGCTGGAAAAGTGAATGTTGTATTGTTGTTCCTAGTGAATTCTTTGGAATCTGTTTGTTCTTTTGGAGCATTGGATATGTTTCCATAAGTTGTTACCATTATAAAATCTAGTAGGTTTATGATTTTATGTGGCTAATATTTTAGCTAGTCTAGTTGAAGAATTCTCAGAACATGCATCCACATCAACGCAATCCTTCTGGGAAGCACTTCGGACTTTGCATGACTTGTCTCATTAAACAAATGTGTGTGTGTCCTTATTAATGACAAATGTACAAAACATCAAATAATTATATCAACTTTCCCAAGGAGATTGTGTCAGAGCAAACACTTGAAGGGCAATTGGAGGCTTTATAAACAAAATGATTGTGATTAGAGAAATGAATATCAGAATTAGAAAGTATAATACTATGATAGGCTAAGCAACTTAGTTCAATAATTAAAGGTAAAATTGTTTTGGCCATTATCTAGAGAATTTGAATGCATGACATGGGGGATGTGTTTTTATTCTCGGTCTTGCTAAAGAACTATCTCAAATAGTGTTTTCACATTTTCCTAGCCTAATATTTTGACTGTTAAATTCAGATTCGACTTACAGAAGCATTGGAGCAGAAAAGTACAGAGCAAAATCTGAAGCCAGAGCAGTTGGAAAAGCTAGCAAAATTAGAAGATTGGCGTAGGGAGTTAAAGCTATTGGAAGATGAGAAGGGTGAAACAACCGTATCATGAACAAAGTATTCGAAATTGCATGACAAAAATGTGTAGTTTTATCCATGTCTTGAAAATTATATTCCATGGAAACAGGTTTACCAAAGATTTTCCGTTAATGGCCATCTTTTGTGTGCAACTTGTCAGATAAAGTCAGGCTGAATTTGGATGAACTTTTCAACAAGTTATAGGAAAGGAAAATTTAGAAGTAAAATCAATTTTCTCAAAAGTTGAAAATTATATATATCTTGATTTTAACTTGTAAAAGGATTGATTGATTTTACCTGTGTTTGTATCCCAGTTTATTTAAACTAGACTTTAATCTTCATTTGTTTTAAAAACCAAGTTGCAATCTGTATTTAATATTTACTTTAAAGATTGCACGAGCTCTGATTCGTTGCCATTAAATATCCATTAGGAAGCTTGTAGAAATTTTAAAAACTTTTAAGAGTGTTTCGGTAAATAAAATGGAGGCTGCTATTGTAAATTTCTGAGGGCCTAACTTCTAATAGAACCCCTCCATCTTTTCCTTTCTCATTCTTTCACCTGTAATAGTCTCCCATATTCTTCCCCCAAAGCTCCCATCGACCCTCCTTGAATCGGTGAGTTTACTTCCTTTGCTCACAAAATTTTAACCATTTCTCACTTGTACATTTCTATCTATCTTCCATCTGCAAGAAATGTCGTGAGACCAGTTTGAGACCCAAAAAGGGCCCTACAGCCCAGCTAATCATTTCTCACTTATACATTTCCTGATTAGTATAATTTTCTGAAAATTATTACCTCCATGGGCCACGTAATTTTCCTAAGCTCATAATTATTTGCTGTAAAACTTTGTTGGGCTATCCACTCTGAAGCCTGAATAAGTATGAGTGGAGGAAGTTGTGGCTTCATGTGGTAATCTTAACGGTGTTTGATTTCTTGATTGAGTACATTTGGTTTATGGAAATGTCCTTTTTAATTGCCCTCGACTGAGATTATGCTGTGTTCTTGACACTTTATTTTATTCTATTTTATTTTGATTTTGCTGTTGGTTCATCAAATTAATTGTTGATTTGGGATAAATTTATTGGAGTGGCGATGTGAGAAGTTGTAATTGATGGAATGTTTACCATCCCCGTGAATATTAGACCTATAAATACAAATATAATTTTTAATTTAATCTGTAAATATAAATATAATTTTTATTAAATTTTTAATTTAATCTGTAAATATAAATATAATTTTTATTAAACCTGTAAATTTTTATTTACAACTATGATTTTTATTTAAATCTATGATTTATATATGTAAAAAAATACTTTAATTATTAGATCAAAATTAATTATTACAAAATTTATTATGTAAACTTATATGTGTATTAAATACACAAAAAAAAAAATTAGTGTTATATGTATCAACATTAATTATTTTTAAACATAATTGGCCTATTAGCTTAGTTGGGTTGAATGTCGTGTTAATAATGCGAAAGTCATAAGTTCGAGATTGGTATGTGCCATTATTTTAAATTATTTCGTAAAATATATTTTAACTAATGGATTGGACAATCCGTATGGGAACAACTCGTAAGCTTCTTACGGATTGGACAATATGTAAGAATCTTATAGATTGGTCAAGCGGTGCACTATTTATGAGGGTATTTTTGGAAATGCATTATTTATGCTTGGTGTATTAGGAAAATGTCTGGTGTAAGAAGCAAATGCCTAATTGAATACTAGAATCCCACTCTTGTTAGTATGTTGGTTAGGGTTAGATTTCACTCGTGTGGTTGTGTTCCATTTTTTTCTTCTTCCGTTGAGCCGAAGGAATGCTGGGCCTGGGTTAATGGGTTATAGTAATCTGTTGAACTTTAAAAAACGAACAAGACTAGAGATAACCCATTTACGAATGTGGCAATAAAACACACGACTAAAACAGTAAAACTTAGTCAACAATAATAAAAAGTAATATTTTTTAAGAAATAAGTTACAGATTAATACTTAATTAATAATGAGCATATGTAGCTCAAGAACATCAAGTTTGGATTCTC
>PYAF01000205.1:3235913-3283604 GCA_007407185.1 Glycine tomentella | reverse complement strand
GGGATATTATTCAGTGTATGTGTTGTTTAACTTTCAAATTAATTAATGGGCCTCCATCCAATTCTCACATAGACTTGTCTTTTCCACTTTGAAGACATTTAAAGCTATTATATTTAAACAAACAAACTTGTTTTAGTTAGTCCATTGGTATTTAATTCTGTAGTTTTAAAATGTTTATCTGAAAGTAGGATAATTAATTGATTGTAATGGAGAAGAATTTCCACTTTTGACCCATTAGGAATGCCTAATTAGTAGAATTTAACATGCCACAACCAAATATTGCTAAATGGTTTAAGCAAATCAGTGGACTAATATACAATCTAACCCAAAAAAAAGTGACGAGTTAGGAAAGTTGATCCGACGGATTCAACTCACCTTGCTATCAGTATGCATATTTAAGTAAAGTAGGTTCAAAGGCAAAAAAACATGCATGTGGGGCAAAGCGAGTTGTCTCTTAACTACACTCGGTTCTCTTAATTGGTCTCTCTGTGCTTTTGAATTTCACACGGTGTTTGGTGGAAAGCTTGATATTAAAAATTCAAAGTCCACCTAATTTGACAAGGAAAGCACCAGGTAGCGTTTCATCTAATGTTTTCTCCATATAGTTGACTATTTACCCAAGTTCAGGACGATGTCAACAATGCAAGTTGTACGACTAAACTTCTTCCTTGTGCAATAAAATTCCATCTATTACAAAGGATGTTTTACTGTCACAAAAAGGATGTATTTGGTATGACAACATTCAGAAAATTTATAAGTTTATTTGACTAATTTATAAAATAATTTGATCAAATAAATTTTATTTGATACGAGTTTATTTTAATAGTTTATCATGTATTATTAAGTGGTCTAAAATATTCAGAATCACCTAATATTTTTTTACATGGACGAGGTTGGATTTAACAAAAATTATATCAAAATTCACTTGCTTGCAATATATCAAGGGATTTTAGTTTAGTTGAATAAATAGAATATGCGGTGTTATAAATTTTTTAATACCATTTTAGATTCCTATGAAAAAAATTGACTCCAAAACTTTGAATGGTAGTTTAATTTCATGTGATTGAGAATGAGGCACCAACCTTCTTGTGATAATATTAAATTTTCTTTAACTTTTTTTGAAGTAAAGGATACTTGATTAGAAGATTACTAATAATTAAGTGAATACTTTACATATAAGAAGGAGGTGGAGAAAGTGTAAGTTTGTAACCGACCACAAAAAAAAGTACTAATAATCTAATATGAATATAGGATGAAGAGATCCATCACAGATTGGACGGTGGGGGGACCAATGGCACACAAAAATTCCCATCCTATGTTTTGGAGTAATTAATGAACTAGTAGCAATTATATAAGAAGTCTGTATCTGTCGTATATTCTGCATCAATTTTGTTAAATAAAAAACTCTGTAAATTAATTGGCCATGTGTTATTTTTTGCACAAGAGTTTGAAAAAAGGTGGGAAAGCGTGATACTTTTAGCTGTCCAGAAAATAAAGTAAAGATTAAAATATTTGAATGTGCCTTGCACGTGGGATACTTTAATTTTTTTTTCAAAGAGGATACTTTAAAAATTATAAGCCCGTTATTGTTTACTTAGAAAAATAATAAAATCGTTTATATGCTAATTTATTTCGCTTTACGTGTCTATATAGTAGTAATATAAAGTTCCCGTAAAAAAAAAGTAGTAATATAAAGTCCACATCTCTCATTAGTCCCATTAATCTTTCCTTTTGTAAATCTAGTTAATTTTATTAACTAATCTTTCAAATAGATGTTTGTAGGAATGGAACAAACGTTGAAGTACAAACAAACAGGAAAAACAACACACACACACATATATATATATATATATATATATTAATGATCATTAAAATTCGAACATAAAACTTCATGGTTATTACCAAAAAATTTCACCTTCAGTTAGGGCTGTAAATTTTCTTTGATGTACGGATATCTTTCTTCATCCAAACTTCCATGGACAAGTTTTTTTTTTCTCGTAGAGGTTCATCTAACCGAGATACTAATACCATAAGGGTATTGTTAATAAATGTTTTTAAGATATTAGTTAAAATTTTTAAAAAATATTATTGTGTAAATTATAAAAAAATATAAAAAAATTATAAATAATATTTTTTATTTTTAATAAAAATATTTTTATTTTATATTTCTTAATTAACGTTTTGAATGTATGTATTAGCATTTGTCATACGATAATCAACATAATAATAACTAACATAATCAAATACTAAAAGTTAACAAAAAAGCAAACATAATTATTTGAAGAATAGTCATAAACATTAATATATCATCATTAATCATTGATTAATTTGATATGAACACAGATGGGCGATGCAATGGAAAGCAATCGGTGGTGATAGAAAGTTGAGTTTCATGGGACACGTAGGTCCCAAAGTAGAAAAACGATGTCCCATATGAATGATGATATGATGCCATGCAGATAGTACGCAACAAGTGCTACCACATCATTGGATGCTCAGAATGCTGTTGTAATTTCGAGATTTGTGAAATTCGATCATTTTATGACTGGATTGAGGTAGTTGATCCGATCTATATCTATTACATATAACGATATAATAAATATTATTTAAATAAAAAATTTATTTATATTTAAAAATTTAAAATAATAATTGATAATAATCTAAAATTTAATTTTTAAAAAAATAAAATTTTTAATTTAAAATGAAAAATGATTAAGTCAAACCTATTCAATCGAGATTCAATGACCTATACGATCAGATTTGATTTAGTCATCCCAGATCAATTACATAATTGATCTAATAATAGAATCAATCTGATTAAATTATTAGATTCTGATTCGATCGATTGAACCAAACCGAGTTCAATAACATTGATTTCAAATACTAGTATCAACTCTTTTAATAAGTAACTGTTATTTTTTTTTTTACAATCCAATTAAAATATATTAAAAACAATTCACCCCATTATAAATTATAATATATGGTAAAACCATTAAAGTTTATAATAATTATTTTAAAAAATAGAGTTCAATTGTCACAATAATTATTTTACATCATTAACTAATTATAAATTATTTTTATATATTTATTTTAAAAATTTATATTTAAGATGATTATCACTTAATTTTTTTTATGAAAATTGCTATAAAAACAATATTAAAATTAAAAACTTTTTTGAAGAGTAAATAATTTATATATGATCAGTATAAATGATCCAATCACATTTTCTACACAATGATAATGATGATCAAACATAGGTTTTATATTAATACTCAAACCCTTCACTATTAAATAAGATTTAACGGATATAATTCAATTAGTTAAACTTATGTTTAAGTTATTATAGATAATTTTTATAATTTCTGTTTGATTTTTACCAATTAAGAAACCTTCACTTTTTAACCAATTCTAGTAGTTTTCTATTATGTATAACAAATTTATTATACTACTAATTATCTTACAAATCATACTTAGCATAAATTTTAATTAATTAATTACCTTTAAAATTTCTACAATTAAACTCTATTAATTTAAAAACAAATATACTTAAAGAAATTAAGTAAAAAACAAAAACAAAAAAGAAGTCCTATGATGTTGTGGTTCCTTTGATTCAGGGTCGGGTCACTCTCTCTCTTCTCTCTGCCTCTAACGTTTCGACAACATGGACTGCACGCACAGTACTCTCCGCCACTCTCTCTCTTCTCTCTCTCTCTCCATCCATATTCAAGGCTCTCAAGACCATACTTCAATTTTGGACCCTTCAATATTCGTGTGCAACTCTCTTTCCATTTTCCACTATTCTCTCCACCGTCTTCTCTTCTGGTACACATTTTTCTCCTCTTCTTTGTAGCTCTTCAAATTTCTCTCTTTTCTATTAAGATCTTGTGGGTAACTGTGAAAGCTCGTGTCTTTATTTTTTTCATTGTTTTTCCTTTGAGATAATTATGATTGCGGCTTTGGGTCTGGTTCTGATGAAGGACTTCGTTTTTGTTATTTAAGCTTGGAATTCGTTTTTGTTTTCTGGGAATTTTGTGTGATCCTGAATTATTGTATGTTGGGTTGTTTTGAAGTGTGGTTGAGCTGAAACGGTTAATGGTGGGTTTTTGTTCGCTTTTGTCATGTGTTGGATCTTAAAACTGTGGAGTCTTCTGGGGTTGTTTCAAAATTTGCAGCCTTTTCTCATTGAGTTGTTAAATGGGAATGTGGTCCTCTTGGGGGGTTCGTTTTTCCCCCCGTTTCCTTATTCGCGTTTAATGCTCTGAGAAACAATTTGGTTTGCATGTCTGTTGTTAGTGTCATGAATAATGAGTTATGCAGAGCCTAACTTTTAGCTTTGTGTGTGTGTTTTAAATTTTTTATTGGTTCGTTCTTGTACTGGTTAATGTGGATCTTGGAATTCTTGATGTCTTCTCTATGGTTGACCATATTTCAGTTTTGAATTTATTTGTGAATTGCAGTGGCTTAATTTCATTTGGCAAAAATGTTGTGGTTATTTGAATTCTATGTTTTTTCATTGGCTTAATTTGCCCCCCTCCTTTTTGCTATATTTGCTTTAATGTTTATCCTTTTTAATTATTTTACTTTACTGTGTTTTCTGGGATCAACCCTTTGCTTGTTTTTTAAATTTTTTGCTTGGTGGCTTTTCATTTTTGACTTCTTTGGGTTGTTTCGCATTTTAGAGGAGAAAATGTCTCATGTGGTGTGATTTTAACTGCAGGATGTCTCTCAAGATCTGTCTGGGGAGTGAAGCTTAATTTGATTATTGATATTAAGGAATAAGCTCTCATTCAACACACTAAACAATAGGGATTTTGCAAATGCTAAATTTTGGCAGGTCCAGAAATCAGTCAAGGGCAGCCAGAGCTACAACAATGGGAGGTATTATTCTGTCCTCTAAATTTGATCATGAATGGTAGTATGATCAACTTTCTTATTTTTTTTTTTTTTCCCTTGAATGAAGTTTGGTTGCTTAAAGTATTAATCAATTTGAAAATGGGATTAGATTATTGGAAAGCTTTACCTTTTTTAACACTTGACTATAGGATAGACTGGGTGCAGATATATGAATTGACAACATAAGGTGTTTGTGAATTCATTAATTGTCAATGTCCTGTAATTTGTTTTGTGTTTGTTGTTATTTCCCCCCCACTTATCATGTAATTGGTGTATTAAAATGTAGTTTCTGTTGTTCTGTCCTTTAGGCATGGATTATGCAGATCCAAAAAGGAAGGGCAATTTTGTTGGGAAAGTATTTCTTGCTGCGGCATTAACAACACTATGCATAATCATGATCAAGCGGTCTCCATCTTTGAATTCCCCTAGTCCGGTAATCCCTATACCATTGATACAATTAAAATGCCATACACCATTACCATGGTCAACCTACATATGTTAGTGCATGGGTTATGTTTGTTGTATGACGTGTATCTGTAGATTAGATTATATTGTTTATTGTAGTTGATATTATAATACATTTGTACCTAACAATTAGACTTGGGAGATTTTAGGTATAAATCCTGTTACACATGAATACAATGCTTTTGCTTGACAGCTATAATCTTTCATATTTAATTTCATTGTGAATTTGTGTGTTCATAAAAGAGACTGGAGACATTTATTAGCCCATTGAAATTTGAGAGACCTACTGCATAGTGGTTTTCAGTTATAATTCTCTCCTTTCTCACTCAATCTTCTAACGTGATAAGTCAACTGTACTTTCTTTTATTCATCTAGCTATTTCTAATTCGTTTTTTTCTTCTGTTTCTCCCCCCTTTTTCAGTTTGCAGTTCACGAACCTGGGGTCACTCATGTTTTAGTAACAGGGGGTGCAGGATATATTGGTTCACATGCTACTCTACGACTTCTGAAGGAAAATTATCGTGTCACCATAGTAGTATGTCAATTCATAAAGACGATTCTGTTAAAGCTAAATGCACTGATCAGTGTGGTTGCTACATACATAACATTTTTTTTTCTGGCAGGACAATCTGTCACGAGGAAATTTGGGGGCCGTCAAGGTTCTTCAAGACTTATTTCCTGAACCTGGAAGGCTTCAATTTATTTATGCTGACTTGGGAGATCCAATATCTGTATGCTTACACACTTTGTTACAAGAAATACTTTGGTCTCACTTCTTTTTTTATTATTTTAATGGCATATGTGGGGAAGGCCATTGAAAGATAGTTTATTCGACTGGTTATCAGGTTAATAAAATATTTTTGGAGAACAAATTTGATGCCGTGATGCACTTTGCTGCTGTTGCATATGTGGGAGAAAGCACTGTTGATCCTCTTAAGTAAGCACTTCTAGATTTTGTTCGTCACATTTATCTCAGCTGAAAAAGTTGTGGAAGTGTCACTTGTGTTCAGTTTCTAATTTTCACCATCTATATCTGAGTACCACAAATCACATTTTCTTTTTAGATACACATTGACATTTTAAACATTATTTGAACTGGCACAGAGATTTCTATTATGGTCCTGGCTTTGCCAATAAAGTCACGCATTGAGTCCCACAAACTGTGATGCTAGATAATATATTTTTCTATTTACTGTTCAATATTATGGATAAGAACTTCAAAGACAAACCATAGTTGTTCTTATTGACGTAATGTTTACAATGCATACCAGACTAGTAATAGACAAGTTGGACCATTTGAAAATCATCTTTATCTAGAGGATATTTTTGGTTTGACTGCACCTATATTTGCTATTGCTACTCTATGAAATGCATTATGCTATTGCTATTGCTATTGCCATTCTTGGTAATTAGATATGATTTTGTTGAGAGTTGGACAAATTGTTGTTATGAGAATGATAATTTAGTGTTGGATTGATCAACTTTGGTTTTACTTTCTAGATTTAATTTATTTCTAATTCGCATGTTTGCCAGGTATTATCACAATATTACATCAAACACTTTGTTGGTATTGGAGTCTATGGCTAAACATGATGTGAAGACATTGATATATTCCAGTACATGTGCAACATATGGGGAACCTGAGAAGATGCCCATTACAGAAGAAACAAAGCAGGTGGGAATCTAAGGATAGTTGAAATATGGGGGTTGGTTGAGAACATTTTGTTTTTCAATGCATCCTGATTTGACTGTACTGCTTGAGGAGATTTAGTGTTAAAATTGATGTTCTATTTCAATATATCAGGTCCCAATAAATCCATATGGGAAAGCCAAGAAGATGGCAGAAGATATTATTCTTGATTTTTCTAAAAACTCCGAAATGGCAATAATGATTCTGAGGTTTGTATTTTGGATTTACATTTCCCTTCATTTTAAATAGATTTTTATATCTTATTTTTATTCCATTTGCCCTTTGTTGCAAATGCTGTAAGTGATTCTTACTATATCTGAAATATATGGAAACCTTGCAAAATGATCCATTTAATCAATACATAGTTGGGAAAAATTATGGAGCTTCTGACACGTTCCTTTATGTGTGGAAATAAAATAAAAAAAAAACGACATTATTGTATTTGGATTCGTAGGCTTTACAAAACTGTCTACCCTGTGTTGTTTGGACTATTGATACATAAACAGTTTGAGGTTTGACTGTGGATGAAATATAGCCAATCATTGGAAGTTGATGATGTTTTAGAATTATCTATGCTGGTAATTATTGGTAACTTTTCTTTGGGAAACCACCAGATACTTCAATGTGATTGGATCAGACCCTGAGGGAAGATTGGGTGAGGCTCCTAGGCCCGAACTGCGAGAGCAAGGTCGAATATCGGGTGCCTGCTTTGATGCTGCTCGTGGTATTGTACCTGGTTTAAAGGTATGCCCATTCCATTTATTTATGCTTATGGCTAAAAAGGAATTCTCAATAGAAGTCAGGCTATGTTTGGATATTTAATGATAAGTGAAATAGAATGGAATGGAGCGAAATGGGCTTAAAAAGTTCACACTTCATTGTTTAGACTTTAGATATCTTGGAATGGGAAAAAAGTAAGCCCTAGTTCCTCCCACATGACACCTCCCCTTCCCCCCAAATTAGAGGGTAAGAAACAGGAGTATTGGATGGAATGGATTCAAATGCATTCATTCAAGTTCCATTCCATCCCATTCTATTTCAAATACCAAACAATAGAACCTAGTATCATTCTATTTCATTACACTTCATTACAAAAATCGGAAATTGCTCTTCTTAAGGAGATTGCAGTGCATATTTTATGCATTTTCAGAGGAATTGAACCAATATGAGGCAACTAGCAATATTTTTCAGAGCCATCAAACTCTTGATAAATCTTCTACTTTTCTTTTCCATGCATTTAGTCTAGAATATAAGTTTTTAACAGAATTTTCCAACATTAGAATAATGTTCATATTTTTCTTGCAAGTGAAAAACTCGAGCTATTATGTATTTAATTTGTAATTGCTTAGTATTCATATAAGATATTGACTTAGTCCTAAGTTTCCTGCCAATCACGTTGAAGAATACTACATCTATCATCTATGGCTTTTTAACCGTTAGAGTTTGTTGCAATTGCATTTCATTTATGCTGAAAACTTGGTAGAAAAAGGTTTGTAAGCTTAAACGTTTAATTTTATGGTACATGGAAATCTTTGATCGTCAATAATAACTTATTTCTTATACGTACTATTTACAACTTGCTCAAATGGTCTAGATGATTATGTCATGAACTTGTCCAATTTTATCGAATTCATTTCATGTAGTACTCTTGCAATTGTGCTCATTGTGTGCTGCCACTTTGCAGGTAAGAGGAACAGACTATAAGACGGCTGATGGAACTTGTGTACGAGATTATATTGATGTAACTGACCTGGTTGATGCTCATGTGAAAGCTCTGGAAAAGGCGCAACCTAATAAAGTCGGGTTCTACAATGTTGGCACTGGAAAGGGTAGGTTAAAACACTTTGATCATGAATATAGCACTTTAGGGGTCGTTTAATTTTGAAAAAAATAAATATATTTTCACTTATTTCCTGCTTCTTGAAATTTATACAGAAAAAAGTGAAAATATTGAAGCGGGGGTGTTTACTTGTGTTTTTATTTTCTGTTTTTTCTTTTTAATTACCTAACTTGCCATCTTGTTTAAAATCTGTTTCCTTTTTTTAAAGATTTGTACAGGAGGTAAAGAAGAGAAAAAAAGTTATTTTGCGTTTCTTGTACAAATCTTTGAAAACAGATTGAAAACAAGGTGTGCTTTTTGTAATTAAAAATCAAAACAGCAAAATGAAGACAAGAAATAAAACCACAAGTAAACTCCCCCTAAAACAACAAAACATTTTTTTCACTGTGTTCTGTATTAACATCTGAAAACAATAAGTAAAAACGGAAAATAGAACTGGAAAATGTTCTTAAACCATTGTTCATTTCTTTGTAGTAAAGTAGTTTAGCTCATATCTTAGTTGTGTCAAGATTCTCATGGGGTGTTATGTTTATCAGGTAGTTCAGTGAAGGAGTTTGTGGAAGCTTGTAAAAAGGCCACAGGGGTTGACATTAAAGTAGACTACCTTCCACGTCGTCCTGGCGATTATGCTGAGGTGTACAGTGACCCGACAAAGATCAAACATGAATTGAATTGGATTGCTAAGCACACTGATCTTCAACAGAGTTTGAAGGTTGCATGGAGATGGCAAAAATCTCATCGTGATGGTTACGGGGTTTCAAATGCAGTACTTTGAATTACTTAGAATTCTAACATAGCAGAAGACTAGAAGAAACCCCGACAGCATCCATTTCAGCTGCACTTCTATATCTTAGAATAGGGGTTGATATTATTTTTTTCTTCTTTTACTCCACAGTGATTTGGCACTGGGGAATTTGTTCTTAGGGAGCATGTAGGCCATTCGTTACATGTTACATGTATTGACCGTATATTATGATTCAATAATATAATGCAGAGGCTCTATTATAGCTTTTCTCTACAATGACATTTACATCACATTACTTTCATCTCTCTCTCTCTCTCTCACTTTTTCCCATCCCTTATTTCTCTTCACTCTTACACCACAAAATACATATGGTTTTTCATCTTTGAATTCTTTCTTTGTCAAGGGCGTGGTGTAGTAATTGTTGTGCCTGAATAGAATCAACAGGTGGGGGGTCCTTTTGGTATTTTTTGGTCAATTGGACATTACGGAGAACTAACCATAATTCCCCAAGTGGAAGCATTCATTGAGGTTAGATGGGACGCCCGTGGGTTCTTGCACTACTTGGCCAAAGCGTTAGACATAGGCTAAGGAGTGTTTATGGACCATCGTTTCTTCTTGATTAGATCCATGCCCTTCACAATTGTTAACTTTTTAGTAGCATTTTTAAATATAATACACATGTACAATTATAAATTACCCTTATAATTTGAAATATAGGAAAAAAAGTCAATTCATAAGAAAAATTCTCACATGATAGCTGTGTGTATATATATATATATATATATATAATTTTTATAATAATAATAATAATAATAAGTATTCATTTCATACGTCTTTAAAAATAAATTATTGGTCTAAGTGATATTTGACTCAGACCTCTTATGTAAGATTTTGAATTTAAATTTAGTAGATGAAAAAATACGATTTGAAAAAAAGACTCCACTAATGATAGTTAATCAATTTTTTTTGATAGAGATTAGTAGTCACTAGCAAAATTAATAGATATTTCACATCAATATTATGGTGACAAAAAGTGTGTATAGAATGAGATTAGATAATCTAATCATTGAATTGAAATATTTTATAAAATAAATTTAGTTTATAAAATTTCATGTAAACTAAAAATTAATTGATATTTAATTGTTGTATTTTATTGCGATAGATACGTTATTTAAAATATAAATCAATATTCATTATTAGATATATATCAACAAATGTCTAAATTATATTAATTTTAATATTAAATAATTAAATAACTAAATTACTTAATTTCATATTATACAAAGAGTTATTAATAAATATAGCTGGTTCTTTCTTCTTTACATGTTTTAAAGTTATTAAGACATAATTTTATGACACCCTACAAAATGTGTGTGCGCGCGCTTGTCGTCCTTGTCGTCATGCATGCATGGTCTAAAGAGTTTTGAGGGGTTGTCTTAGGTGTTGTGTGTTGTCGCTTTTGGTTTATGAATTTGTGGTCCAGTATCGAATGAATGTAATTATTATTTGAGTGCTAATCACGCTGCTTTCAGTAACAATTAAATTGTGATAGGTCTGGATTAATCGTAGAATTAATTGATATGAAAAACTCTTATATTAGGTACGAAGGACTACGACTTAATTGCATTTTTTTTCATCGTAATTTTCCTTTCGAGCTATACATGCATTTGAAGTGAATTTGGGATAGAAGAAGAGATTGATAGGAAGTAAAAAAGAAAAGGTAGAAAGAGAAACTGAAAAATATAGTAATAAGTAATGTGATAATTAAGTAAAGAAGAGATAGAAAGAAAGAAAAATGAAAAAAAGAGAGAATATAATTACTGATATAATATATATTATTAATTCTTCTAAATTAAGTTAATGCAATATTTTTTCTCCCTCTACACAATGACAAGAACACATTGAGAATACTCTTAAAATTTAATTGAAATATATTCTTTCATTCAATCATGACTACTTTATAATTTGTTACGGTGATAATAATATATCAAAATTAAATTCATTCTATCTTATTATTTATTGTCTTGACTACAGATGATTGTATGCCGAATTTTACATTGTTATACACTCAAGGATGTTTTTCAAATGCTTCATGTTCACAATATATTTACTCACCAAAACTTAAGGTTCCATTGGTAATAAAAATATGATAGAATAAGATACAGATTTAGGACTTAAAGTCAATGTGGGAATATATTTTTTTTTAAAAAAATATATTTATTATCACATATATGAAAATGAAATATAAAACATGATAAACTATATTTTTGGTTCTTCTAAAATTTTAAAGTTCAGTTTTAAATTTTTTATTTTTTTTCATTTTTTATCCCTCTATTTTTGAAATGCACCATTTTTTATCCTCGAAGAGTTATCTAAATCACTTTCCATCTTTTTATAAAAAAATGGAAAAAAATATTTTTTGAGGTCCGACTTAGAAAAAATTTAATGAACTAATAACATATTTTATCATATAAATTATAATAAATGGTCCAATCAAATAAAGTATAAAATGAACAAAATATAAAAAAGAAATTAGTCAATAATAAATATAGGGAGCACAAATATAATAACAGTATATATATCTTTATGCTTTTTTACAACTGTTAATTATCCTATTTTGTTGTAATTAATTATTTGATGCACCATTATATGATTTGTCAATCCTTATTACTATAGTGAAATTCTCATCTTAAGGAGGAAGCTGGATTGTAAAATAGAATAGATAGATAAAAATAGTTATTCTATAATGTCAATCATTATTATTATCATCCTTATTGTTATTACTATTGTAATTATTATTATCATTATCATTATTTATACCTATCATTATGATATTCTTATCAAATAGAAGACAAGATATAGCACAATAATTAAATAGGATTAAAATTTATTATATTCTTATTATCATATCTAACTACCAAATGAGTGGTAAGAATAATTCTTTCTGTCAGAGCATTCTCGTCCTTGTCATCATGCATGCATGGTCCAGGACTTTCGGGGTATCCTACGTGTTGTTCGTTGTCGCTTTTGGTTTATGAATTTGTGGTCCAGTATCTCGTTGTCCAATGAATTTCGATTATTAGTTGACTATACAAATTACGCTGCTTTCAATAACAAATCAATAAATTCAGGTGGGTTGGGACCATATTGATTGATATGAACGTCTCTTTTATTAATAGGATTTTGCACGTACGGATGGACCATCACTTATTATTAAATGATAATAGCTACTTAACATCACTTTTTTCCCCTCTAGAAAATGACTAGAATACATTGAGAATATTATTACATTATCATCACATTACATTTAGACATATAATCGTATAACCAACTTTACATTTTAATTGTTTGGGGCATTTGTCACCTTTATTATGATATTGATCATATTCTCCATGTAATCTGCACTGATAGATAAACTATACACCCAAAGATTTTCTTCAAACTTCGCAATATATGCACTCATGAAAACTTAGTAGTGATGAAGACGTATAGGAATTCCCTCTGCTGGGATAGGTATCGAAGAACCTGAAACCTTCTCATCAGGAAGTATAACTTCCCACTTGAACTTGGTTATGAGAATGTGAATGAAATTGAGGACCACAAACCGTGTGTAGTCTTTTCCAGGGCAAGTTCTTGGTCCAGCTCCAAAGGGTATCAAAGTGTATGGAACAGGAACATTCCCTTCAAACCTTGAGGGATCAAAACTTTCAGGTTCATGAAAGTACTTTGGATTCTTATTTGTTCCAATAAATGCCCAAAAGATCTGTGAAAATAAATGCAAATAAAGAAGTTAGTGACAAATTTAATTTACATGTTTCATTAATATCTTAACAATCTTTCTTTATCAAGGTACCTTCCACCCCTTTGGAATAGTGAAACCTTCATAGGTTATATCTGTTATTGCCTCTCTGAATGCACCTGGTGCAGTTGGGTAGAGTCTCATGGTCTCTTGTGCAACAGCCCATGTGTATTTCAATTTCTGTATGCTGTTCCAATCTAGTGCAGTACCGGATCCTTTGGATTTTGTAATATCAGCATGCTCTGATTCAAATAAAAGTAATTCTGTTGGGCCTTATTTATGTCTGCCACTTATATTTTGGCTATGTGGTATGTCAACCTTATTTTGTTTCAGATCTTGCATTTTGAGTCCAAAAAGAAAAGCCAAAACCACAAACTGTACTCTCCTGGCTTAAACCCAAAATCATATTTTATCTCATACCACCTTAAAATAGCTACAATATTTTACACACAAAACTTAGATGCAGTTTCTTAGCTATTTCAGGTATTGTTTTCTGATTAAAATTAGAATTTCACCTCAGCAATTTGCATGATAAAGATTTAGGTAAAAAGTTACTATAAGTTATTAAGGTGGAACTCCAATTCTGATTAGAGAGCTGCACTAAAAGTAGCTAAGAAGCTGAATTTAAATTTTGTCATGTTATATACAATTAGTATCTTAAATTACCGGATAAGATTTTTTGGTAGATATCAGGCCTCTGTCCAATGTGTTTGATCATGAAAGCCAGAGTGATAGCTACTGGTATGTGGCTGGAATTCATCAACCCCATGATGATGTTGCTTATTTCAAGTCTTGGCACATATTTTCCACCCTGCTCAGCACCAACTACGTGTGCTATCAGGTCATCCACAACTTGCCCCTTGGACAAAGCATCAATCTTCTCTTTGATCAGAAATTGGATCTCTTTCCTTATAGCAGCTGCAGCCTTCAGTGCCCTATGGTATGTGGAGCCTGGAAAATTCACAGGAACAGAATAGATCCCAAAATACAAGTTCTCAAACTCACTGGCTAATTTTGGTCCATCAATTCCTAAGAAGAATTGGCACACAAGTGTAAGGGTAAAGGCCTTCACCAAAGGGTACACCTTCACTTCTTTTTTTCCTTCCCAGTGTGTCATGAAATGTTGGTGCATTGTGGATTCAATCTTGTTCCCCATGTACCTAGATATTCCCTCAGGTTTCAGAATCCCCAAGATCTTCACAGGAGCAGCAGATGCAGCTTCTTGTGTTGGTTTTGTCATAGGTGCATGTGTTTGATCAGGAATGTTGAAGAACCTGCGCTGAGTCTTCATGTACGAAACCTTGACAAGCTTTGTCTCATTGGTGGAGACAAATTTGTTTGCTCCAGGGCCACAAAGAACCACTGTTGACTCTCCTAGAATGTGTGTGTGGAAGATCTCTGAGGAGTGCTTTTGAACCCTCTCTCGAAGGAAATGTTCAATCTTGTTGAACAAAAATTGGTAGGTTTCACCCACTAGGGGCCACCCAAAGCTACCTGGGGGCAAGCTTTTAGTGCCACCTAGTACTAGTAGTCTTCTTCTTTTCTGCAAAACAAAGATAGATGCAACCAAGGTGAGCAAAGTAAGTAACAAACATTGCATGAAAAAATCCATTCCAAGCTACAAAGTTTCTATGCTTGCTAGATGGTAGTCTAGAAATGTTGATTGTTGAACACTTTATAAAGAAGTCACGGAGCCAGTCCACATTTCTCTCTCTCCAACTGATCATAGTTTGTTTTGGATAATAATTCATGACACCCATGACCTAACATTAGATGACACTTGGACATAGAAAGAAAGAAAATATAGATATAATATATGATACGATGTGATAAAAAAACTAGATATTGATAAAATATTTGATATATACGAGTATTCATACATCATTATGAAACCATTTTCCATTTTCTTTGAAAAATGAGACAAAGTTTAAAGAATAAAGAACTGTTGTTTGTGATAATGATTATATCGTTGTCATTGTAAAAATAAATAAAAAGAACTGCTTCTGTTTCTCTCTCTATACAGCAGATATTATAAAAAAAAAAAAATGTTACGATGTTGTTTTACTACAATTTTTTAACGCAGGCTATTGTACTAGTGATTTTTAATATTTTTCTTAAATTTTATCTAATATATATTGTATATGTGCATGCAATACACATTATTAAGCTAAATTGTTAAGTTGGGCTCCGCTGGGTTACAGATATAGCTGTAAATTACTCTCGAAATGAATAAAAAGAAGAGCAGTGAAAGATTTATTTCCTGCATTAATTTTTTTTAAGTTTTCAACTGAGGAAATTTTGGTTTAAGGTCTTCAACGGAACGGTACCTGATTCTACATTCAACACATTGGACTAATTGTTTAACAAATTTTATTTTTTTAAAACTTAAAAGAGGCTATAGAATAGAAAGAAAGAGAGATAACAAAAATTGATAGAGTTCACTCACTAGAAGCTAAGCCACCCAAAACTAAGCGGAGGCAACCTTTTACTGCCACCTAGTCTTCGTCCTTGCAAAACACATATGCAGTCAAGGTGATTATAATTAGTATAACAAATTTGCAAGAAAATTCCATTTCAAACTACACAAGTTCTAGATGATAGTGCATGTTGAACTGCTTTTATATATAGGTCTTTGGTGTTTTTTTTTTTTTTTTTGGTAATTTCTAAAGCTTCCCCATAGTTGGGGTGTTTGTAAATCGATTTGGATCGATTTTGGTTAAATTTAGGACCTAATCCAATCAAATTCGATTGATTCGGTTCAGTTCGATTTTCAGAAATTTTTGTTTGAAACCTAACTCAACCCAACCTGTCCATGAATGGTTCGGACTAACAGGTTATCCATTTAAAGTTTTCTTCTTAAAATTACTATTTTATATCATGATTCTTTCAAATATCCAATACAATCAACATAATATTATCAAATGTATGAAAATAGTAAAAATGATTCACTTAATACTATCAACATAATGTTCTAAAATAAACTTATAATATAAATTAAAACAAAAGATTTTTGAACAAAATTTACTATAATAATCTGAATCACAACTATTTTTTACAAATTAATTTCTTGCAATAAGTTTTACTATAATCAAAAATTCGAGTTAACACTCAACAATGAAAGTTATTTCTTTTCTTCTCATACATGTTTCCATCAAAATCCCAATGAATACAAACCAAAAAAATCACCAGAAGTTAAAGAACTTCAGAAAAGAAAAAGAAAGCGCAGAGAAAAACCTGATGCTTGATCGATATGATGAGATGAGATGAGAGAGAATAGAGAAGGAGCTGGTGCAGAACCACAGGGAAGGAGCTGTTGCAGAACCGCAGAGAATAAGATGAGATGATAGAGAACAAAAGCAGCTGAAGCGTAAAGAAGAAGACGAGATGAGACAGAACACATAAGCGTAAAAGAAAAAGAAACCTAAATCCGTGACATTTATAATACTACACCTTCAAAAATGAGATGAGATGATTATGGATTGACCCTTCATTCGGCCCCACACCTTTTTTTATTGTCAAAATAATTTTTTAGTTTTTAAATTTTAATATATATATATAATAAAATTTATATTTTTATTAAGGGTTTACAGATCAGATCAACGGGTCAACGAATCTATAAATTTAAACCCGTGACTCAACCCGTACATGAACGATTTTGATCGATTAGGTTCGATTTTGACCCAAATACATAAATGACTCAACTTAAACTATTGGGATTGATTTGGGTTCATAAATGACTCATACCCGTAAACACCCCTACCCAAAATCATGATTTAGTCAAAGATTACACAAAACAAACTTTTCCACAAATCGCGACTTTTCTAACTACATGCACTTGTCTATTGTACCTATCTATCTCTCTACTTGGCATCATGTATATAATTTCTTTATATTTCTTGCTGGTTATTATATTTTCTCTCACCCTACGTATATAACAATGGGCGTAGAGTTGACTTTTGATTAATGTCCATTGACAAATGTCATCATTTTTTTTTTTTATAATGAAATCAATTTCGCGGATGCATCTTCCCTTAAGTTGCTTTAGGCCCGTTTGGAGTGGGAATGAATTTCAGTTTTTAGTTTTAAAATATATGAAAATAGAACCTACTAGGGTAAAATGGAATTGAAATTGAGTTAGTTTTTCACTTGATTTTTAAACACTTTTTCTTAATTTTGAAAAAATAAATATTTTCATATAAGATGTCTTTAGTAAGAATGTCATTAGGCACACATGACATGTTATTAAAATCTTGATAATTTATGTATGGTTTGATGGTTCAAAATTATTCTCTTTTTTTTTTGTTTGATAAGAGGTATTTAAGACTTTTTATTTAACATCCAACTAATTATCTCTTATCTTGTCGACCCATTTTAAGATAAAATGATACTTTTAATTGTGACTTCATATCCAAACCAAAAATCAAATCTTAAACCTTAATTAAAAAAACTAAGTGTTGAGCTATTTATACCAATAATTTCTAAGACAACTAGTTTTTTTACTCTTAAAAAAATGATTCTTATCAGACACATTCCCAATATATATATATATATGTGAGATTTTTTTATTGTAAGAAATAAGTGTTATATACATTTACTTGTTACATCATATTTAAATAATATAGATTAAAACACACACATTAACACCTTAAAATTTTCATAACAATGATTTGTTCTAATCATTATTGAGGGACTTACATGCAAATTTTTTCTTATAAAAGGTAGATTAAAGAGGGTTTTTATATAATCTATAATATATATTATAATTTTTGAATTTTTAAAATAAAATAATCTATAATTATTCTTCATTTAAATATTTTTTTTTCATTTTAGGATATATATCACGAGTTTTATATCAAATCAACTTAGTATTTTTTCACTAATTAAGTTATGCAATCAAAAGAGATTTTTGGTTCCATAATTATTTTTGTAAGTTAATAATGAGTTAAGGCTACATTCTCGCTATTACCTACCAGATCGTATTAGTCAAGATGTATGATTTAGTTGATCGAATAGGATGTATAAATTATTGTAATTTTTTTGATATTATTTTATATTCTTATCTATTTAAAAATATCAATCAGACCGTATCATCTACTTGACAACTTGCCGCCAATGAAGAAAGGATCAAAGTTATGGCTTTTAAAATTATTAGTAGACAAAATTCATAATCAATGACATTAATTTGTACTCTACCTTTTTAATCAAAGATTAACTAGGAATTTATACATACTATAAAAAGGAAATTTTGCTAGTAGTTTAGTACTGTCGTCAGGTCACTATAGTCTTGCCCATTAAAAAAAGTACTAGTGCGCATAAAGACAACTGATTATTATTAATCAAAATGTATGAAACAACATAAGAGTATAAAATAAAAACAAACGTCAGCATAAAAAATGAAAAACAATTATAAACTTAACAAAATATCTCAAACTATATTTTAGTTGTATCGATATATATTCCAAGCAATTTAATTCTATTTTAATACATCAATAATCATACTATAGTTGTGCATCACTTTTCTCATAGTACATTATCTTTCCATTAATATTATTAATGTTGTGCCTAGTCATTTGAATTGTTTTGTATGTCTCCATTGTTAGTTTTAGATGGATGCTCTTTGGTCCTGTATCTGCTCCTTCTTCACTATCACCAGACATAAATACATATTGCCGTTAATTGGAGATTTAATTTTCCCTAGCCTCCCCACTATAATATAAATAAATTTATATACCTCTTTAAAAAAAGGTTTTATATAAGAGCTATACGTGCTTGCAAAAGTCAAGTATCCATTAAAATAATTAGACCCAAATCTAATAATAGTATTCATTAAAACTATCTACAATACATAGATAATAATTCATTTATATGGGTCTCTCTATTCACAAAAATTTAAAAGTATGAGTGTAGGTTTGTTTATTATTATAATGTCCGAAGAGTATTAAGTAAGGGGGTATTTATACAAGAGGATAATAAGAATAAGTTTGGATCATATAATCATAGATAAATACAATGACGAACTTACATAATCAAAAATTCACTGGTATATAAATGTATTTCCTGAATTTAATAAAATTACAAGTAAAAATATAGCTAACATTCACACATCTTATTCTCTCATAATAAAAGTCTTCTTACTTGATATGCCACGTGTGTGTATATTGAGAAAATTAATTGAGCTAGATGTCATATCCATAATCAATGTTTTATTAATTCATTACAATTAGTTCCAATATTGAAATGGCATATTTGTCTTACTTGTAAAAAAGAAGGAATTAAAATATTTCATTAAAATGACAATGTCTTTATTTTATCAACACACTCTATATAATCAATATTAATAATAAGAGAGTCTTAATAAATACTAATATCACTTCTCTTATACTCTCTCTATCATATTATAATTATTATTCTAGGTTTTTTTATATATAATACAAAAATTTAAAAAAAATGAAAAATAAATAATTTTTTTATAAAATTAATCTTTATCATCGTTAACTCATTTTTTTTTGTTTTGGTGTGTGATACAAAGAAAACCATCAAGAAGAAGCTAGGCCAGCCCAACTAATAAGGCAGTGAGGCCCGTCTGGCAGTAGAACAAGGCCTAAAACCCTGCCCATGTGGGTCATCGGGTTTGACGACCCAGATCAATCCGCAAGTAGGAGAAATAGGATTTGTTTGTTCACTTGTTCCATTAAAAAGCACGTCAGTAACGCGATTATGGCCTGAGAAGAACGTTGGAAGTGATAAGTGATAACATAAAACAGTGTTTCGTTGAATCTGCACTAAAACCCTACGCACACATCTTGTTGTAAGTCCAATCGATATAGCAGCAATGTCTACGCTCGAAATTGAAGCTCGAGAGTAAGTAGTTTCATTTGCGAACTCTTGAAAATAGGGAATTTAATTTTCTTCATTTACTGAATCACATGTTTCAATTTTGTTTGACGTCTAATTGAAGCTCGTTTAATGGTTCTTTCGCACAATAGATCTTTTTTCTCTTTTAAATTTATGTGTAATTTTCAATTTTTGTTTGCCCCTTCGCAGTGTCATCAAAATTGTGCTTCAGTTTTGCAAAGAAAATTCGTTGCATCAGACTTTTCAGATGCTGCAGAACGAATGCCAGGTTTCTCTGAACACTGTTGACAGCATTGAAACTTTTGTTGCTGATATTAATAGTGGAAGATGGGATGCGATATTGCCTCAAGTTTCTCAACTCAAGCTTCCCAGGAATAAGTTGGAGGATTTGTATGAGCAGGTATTTTGTGCTGCGTGTGACTCACATTGGTTTATGGCTTGTCATTGTTTATTATATGTTCACTCTATCACAAACTTCAATGCTGGGTATGGACTTTTTGACGGCTTTTAAACCCTGTCATTTATATGAACAGCTTTAAATTTTAATTGGGCAATGAGGTTGGGTGGAGTTGTTGAGATTTGGTAGGATAGGCTGAAATGTTGAAATAGAGGCTGGTGAGGGTCAAAATAGTGATGCAGTTGGCATAGGAAATGCTGAATGCTGTTGCTAATCAATCTTCCTAGATGAATGTTGTTGTTAATCAATCTGCCTAACCTAAACTCTATTGCTGGTTAGTTTTAGCAAGTAGTAGCTACTGGCATGGTGCCCTTTTAGATATTGAGTTGTTGATCCTCATTTTCTTGACATTTGCTTTTTGTGTAGCTGGTTCACTAGCTTTTAACTGCATAATCATTCTTTTTTAATTATGTGCTGTTCAAATTTTAGGGGAGTTGTAATATTTTCTGTGCTATATAAGTAGTTTAATAATTTTTAACCTGCTTTACTTTGGGATAGAATTGTGTTCATGTGTGATCCCCCCCCCTCCCAATTGGCTAAAATACAATGTGTTAATAACTTATTTCAAAAAAGAGAGAATCTGAAGGACTTGAATAACTGATTTAAGTTATTAATTCCACTCTCCGCATGGGTGGAATAAAGGGTGTTTTAATTTTGGTAGAAATTGATGCTGAAAGAATTTATTTTGGAACAATTTAGGTTAAAAAAATATTATTTGTATTTGCAAGTGATATTTTTTAAGAGTGAGTTGAGAAGAAACAATTTTGTTAGATGGCAAAGTATAATAATTTTTGAACTATAAATATAAATAATTATTTATGCCCCACATCTGGATTCAATTCTTGTCAATGGAGTAAGCTAAAAGATTTCACTTGTCTTTGAGAATGCTTGATAGTTGCCAAATGAGGTAGGCTACTAGGAATTTATTTTTCCCCCTTCACTGTGAAAGTGATGTTAACAAATCAGGCTAAAAGAGTATTGAGCTGAGCGAATACAAATAAAGTGATATTCAGGAATTGTTGTTCAGCAGTGTTTGACTGTTTGCTATTCATAAATGCTTGTCTTGTACTCTGTAACACTTGATCTGTATAACACTCTAATAATGTTGTCTGTTTCAGTCAAGTTAGTGATGTTTCAAATAGATTTGTATTTTAACATGATTGCAGATTGTATTAGAAATGATTGAACTTCGAGAACTGGATACTGCACGTGCTATTTTAAGGCAAACACAGGTGATGGGTGTAATGAAACAAGAGCAGCCTGAAAGATATTTGCGTCTTGAACATCTCCTAGTTAGAACTTATTTCGATCCAAATGAGGTTAGAAATACATTCTATAATTCTTTTTTTCTTTTCAATTTCATGTTGTGATTGTTGTCTAAATTATATAACTTGTCGCATGTTTCCCTTTTTTCTATTTTGTTTCTGCACTCTGCTACAATTGTATCATCATTCAGCTTTAACTCTGATGGAAAATTTTCAAGGACTAAAAAAAAATCATTAACACTTATTATTATCTGTTCTTGGAATAATGAGTATTTTATAGAATGAATTATGACTTTTGAAGTTTTATTTCTAGCCATGTCCTCAGGATTGATATTTATTGGACCTCATTTTGTTTCTTTGCACAAGGGTTTATGATTTATGTCCTATGTGACAGGCTTATCAAGACTCAACAAAAGAGAAGCGACGCGCACAAATAGCCCAAGGTTTCTGTCTTTTACTTTTGTAGTAGTTAGTATCTAGTTGTGATACTATTTTTTTTTTTTTACTTTTTTATTTTAATGAACAACTGTTTCTTGATTGGAAATGAAAGTTTTCTTCTTCCATTGCTAGGGATACAGACAAACAGTTTGTTATTGATCTTTTCTTTTGGGGTATTACTTTAAGAACTTTTCTTTCATTGCATTTTCAGCTCTTGCAGCAGAAGTTACTGTAGTGCCACCATCCCGATTGATGGCTTTAATTGGTCAGGCTTTGAAGTGGCAGCAGCATCAAGGTAATTGCCTGGTAACATGTTGATGCCACATGAAATTACTTTCATGGTCAACTTTTATATGAAAATTAAGATTTATCATCACTGTGGTCATCTGCTTACAAGTTCTTTTGTTGTGTTTCTTATGCAATTCACTGTGTTATTTATTTTTTGTTCTTTTGGCTCGGGAGCCAGGACAAAGCCTTTACTTCATTTCTGCAACT
The DNA here is from genome assembly GCA_007407185.1 of Glycine tomentella. Lineage (NCBI taxonomy): Eukaryota > Viridiplantae > Streptophyta > Magnoliopsida > Fabales > Fabaceae > Glycine > Glycine tomentella. Next base: position 3,260,662 of record PYAF01000205.1, on the reverse strand, counting down.
TACAGATGCTAGGAATGAATATTTCAGTTATATGCATGCATGATGCATCTTTCATTTCTCTAATAATAATCAGAAACGAAACTTCTTGTTGGCAAGCCGCTTTAATTGTGGTCACTTTGGAGATGTAAGGTTGGTTGGGTGGTAAAAGGAAAAGAAGGGAAGGAAGTGAAGGAGGGAGAGGTCGTGGGTTCGAATTCCTCCACTAACAAAAAACTAACATTTAACAACTAACATTGACCGATAAAAAAAAAAATTGTGGTCACTCTAAGCCTTCCTTCTTTGAAGCCTCCAACACCTTCTTTGTGCTGAGCGTGAGTGGCTGTGTTTAGTCCTGCATTCGTTTAGTGATATGGCATAACTGCCTAAGTAGTGCTTATAAGGCATGTTTGGTTGTATTGGGAAAAAATCCAAGTTCCACATCAGCTAGAGATAAGGCCAAGATAGAATATATAAGTGAGGGGCAACCTTCACTCCATGAGCTAGTTTTTGGGGTTGAGTCAAATTCTAAGATAGTATCAGAGTCTATCCTAGATTCATCAAACGGGCCACCCACCATGCCATCCGCGTACCAAGCCCAAAAGTGTCTGGGCATGAGGGGATGTATTGGGAAAAAACTCAAGTCCCACATTGACTAAAGTTAAGGCCAAAATGGAATATATGAGTGGGGGGCAACCGTCACCCCATGAGTTAGCTTTTGGGGTTGAGTTAGACCCAAATCCATATTCCAAGAGGTTGCCATGATGCTATTTGTAGGAAAATTTATATCTTTACATCTTGATTGAGCTGATTGAGCTATGCTTTCCTTTGGGCTTTCTCAGGGTTACTTCCTCCAGGAACGCAGTTTGATTTGTTTCGTGGAACAGCTGCTATGAAACAAGATGTGGATGACATGTATCCAACAACTCTTTCTCACACGATAAAGGTATGCTTTCTATATTCATTTAGGCATTGTTTCACAGTTTGATTAGTTTTATTCTGCCAAATCACATTGAAGGTTGCATAATCTGACCATTCTCTATTTTTCTTTCATATGAAATTTGTTATTCATCATTGTTTTCCCTGTCTTATTATTTTTAAAGGCTTGCATAATCTGACCCTTATGTTTTGTGTCTGCTTGTTTAGTTTGGGACCAAAAGTCATGCAGAATGTGCTTGCTTTTCACCAGATGGGCAGTTTCTTGTATCATGCTCAGTTGATGGGTTTATTGAGGTATACATAATTTGAGTTTAAAGTTTCATTTTCAACAGTTTTCTTCCTGATATTTTGGACATATTTCTAGGTGTGGGATTACATAAGTGGAAAGCTGAAAAAAGATCTACAGTACCAAGCTGATGTGAGTGAGTTTTTATTTGAGCGGTTTTACCTGCCAAGAATAAATAAATGTCTTGTATGTGATAGTTGATGATGAATTTGGATATAGATATTTGGCTGATATATTTCCTTGGTAAGATTTACTTAGCCTCAAGGTTACAAACACTTTTGTTACTCTGGTACCTTTACATTTATAACTGCATTCAAAGCTGTAGAAAAGATATTTCACTCAGATCTCTGTTGTCATTTTAGGAACTATTTCAACTTTGACTGTAACATTAAGTACAGTTTGGTGGTTCTGTAACATATATAAATATTACTCCTTTTACTCATGTGATTGTATTTTCTTTCATGATACGATGTCCTGTTTTGATGATTTGTCTCTTCCTCACTTTGTGTTCAGTATGTGTATGAAGTTATGAACATATCTGCTTGATTTATGCTGTCTAAGAATTTTAATACTATCGATTTAAAGGAAATTTCTTATAGTTTACCAAAAGTCTTTGCCTTAGACATTTTCTGATTCTATGAACTTGCAGGAAGTATTCATGATGCATGATGATGCTGTGCTTTGTGTAGACTTTAGCAGAGATTCAGAAATGCTTGCATCTGGGTCTCAAGATGGAAAGATTAAAGTGAGTAATACTTGTCTGCATTTCAGGCTGCATGAGCTAACCTTTAGAAGAAATTCTTGTATTCTTGATTTTGTACATTTTTATATTTTCAAGGTGTGCACTGCACATATAACTTCGCTATTTCTGTGAAATAGAACTGAGCTACCAAACAAAATTCATTTGGTGAAATTTAGATTGTATGACTGTGAAGCACGGGTTAATAGTGAATAGCATCAAATTGTGCAACAATAGTATAGTGATGATGTGGGAAAGATTGGCCTCTGGTAGCTTTAATTTGTGGTTGCACGGTTTTTTTGCATTGCTCTGATTGCAATCTAGATGGTGGTATTTTATGGACAAAATTGTGAAGTAGCTGCAACTTTAGGCAGTGGCAAAATCATGTATTTTGCCTTCCCTCCACCCTTTTACGGTATTGGCCACTCATTTTTGTAGGGAAATTTTTGTGATTTTACACCATTTTTTTCAACAGTAGGATTTTAGGATTAGAATCCCTTCATCCATACAGAAAACCCAGCCACCCCACCCTGTATTTGCACCTCCGTATTCTTCCCTCATCTTTTCTGGCTACCAAGTACCACCCAGCAACCCGAGTGTTTTCTGGCCATTGGCCAAACCTGTCCTTTTTTTGGCAGCCAGAGCTTCTGTACTCAGGTCTTTGCTCTATCACCTCTACTTTGCATAGCTTAGTCAGAGTCCCACCTTCCTGTCTTGCATGACTTTTTTTTTTTTTTTCATGGGTGATAATCTGCACTGTCTTTTTCTTCCCTTATGCTTGACTGTTGTTATTGACTTATAAATTAAGTCTTAGATTAGTGGTAATTGTGTCTAGGCTGATTTTTATTTTTTAATGATGAATATGTCTTTAATTTGGTTTTCTATTTCTTTTCTTCTTTTTTTTTTAAAAGAGCATTTATATGAATGTGGTATAAATTATTTATTGTGCATGTTGGGCCATCTTGCATTCCATTTCACTCTATGATTTGTGTTTATAACTTCATATGGTCCTACTCTGTCTCATTATCTTGTGGTTCCTTGAATTTTTGCTGTCTTCAGTTCTTGTCGATGTTGTAGTTGCTGACTTGCTTTTTATGGAAATGTTAATATGTAAAACTTATAACTGTATATTTCACATTTCATTTTAGGTCTGGCGTATCAGGACTGGTCAGTGCTTACGGCGTCTTGAACGTGCTCATTCTCAAGGTGTCACAAGTGTTTCCTTCTCCCGTGATGGAAGCCAGTTATTAAGCACTTCATTTGACAGCACAGCAAGGTTTTTCATTTAATTTTACTTATTTAACATTGTTTTGTTAGAGATAACCATTTATAGGCCATTAGCTCACCTGACATAAAAATTATGCTTGAAATGAACAAGCAGAGCATGAATGACCAAGTGATTAGAAGTTGGCATTATTATTAGTAGATAGTAGCAAGCCTAAAATCCACCATACAAATGTCGGGTTGACATTGCAGTCAATGGAGTAAAGCATGGTGGTTACTGGTTGCAATATGTTTTTCTTTTCAAATGCTAAAATAAATCTACCAAATATAATTGTCATGTACTAACTATATGGAAAGGTTAAGCTGCGTTGAAAGGACATGAATGGTCCTCCTTTTCCTCTATATAATCATCATTTCATTGTCTTCAAGTGAGACATATCCTTTTTCCTGTACTTCCAATTCGTCATAGCCTCTTCTTCATTCTTCTTCCAAACATGGTGCTAGAGCTTGTGAGAGGATTCTTATTAGAGATATTGGAGGAGATGCAAATGAAATTACTCATTTATGTGCTGCTCTTTATTCTTTAATTTAGAGCACAACTCCTTGTTCAAATCTTTAATGCTTTATTATCTTAACATTATGAAATGCTTTGATAAAATGTTAGCAACTGTTAAGTGAAAATGTTCCCCTTTTTGTAATACAGAATTCATGGCCTCAAATCTGGAAAGATGTTGAAAGAGTTCCGTGGCCATACATCTTATGTGAATGATGCAATTTTTACAAATGATGGGAGTCGTGTTATTACTGCCTCAAGTGACTGTACAATCAAGGTCTGTTACTTGGCATTGTACTTGAAGTTCCTTGTTTATCTGTTCATAAGAGATGTATTTTTTCCTCCGTATTGTAGGTCTGGGATGTGAAGACTACAGACTGCATACAAACTTTTAAGCCACCTCCTCCTTTAAGGGTGTGTCTTCAAAAATTTACTATTATGGGTTTTTGCTATTCAATTTTCTTATGTCATCCCAGCAAATTTGTTCATTTTTCTAATTTCTGATTTCTTTGGAATGTTAGGGAGGTGATGCTTCTGTCAATTCTGTTCACATTTTCCCCAAGAATACTGATCACATTGTTGTTTGTAACAAAACGTCATCCATATATATCATGACACTTCAAGGACAGGTATACATAAAAGAGTGGATGACTGGAAGTTATTTTGTTTATACTTATTTCATTAGTGTCTTTATATTAGTATTATGGATGTTGTTGGCATTGTCTTTCTTAATGAATTGTCCGTTCTGACAAGGATATTATATGTAATTCTGCATTTTCATGCTGGCTTCTGAATGTGGACATTTACTTACATGCGGTTTGGAGAACCTTGGGCTATACTTGTTCTCATTTCTTTTCATCTGTTTTTACAATGAAGTGTTGTAGCAGCATGTTAGGATCTAATTGCAAGGTATGAAAATTGAGTTCATCATTATTTCTCTGTCAATTGATAGGTTGTGAAGAGCTTCTCATCTGGTAAAAGAGAAGGTGGAGACTTTGTTGCAGCCTGTGTTTCACCTAAAGGAGAATGGATTTACTGTGTTGGTGAAGACAGGTATCCTCATTTATGTATAATATGACACAGCTCCTTCGTTTAATCCAGTAGACAAAGATTTTAATTACATTTTGTAAACTGCTTCATCACATACGCTTTATGATTGATATTTTCCCATATTCCTTAAGCACAATAACTTGGCCTAATTTTGCAGTACCACAAGTGAGTTTGATGACATTTTCCAAATCAGTAATTTTTTTTTTTTTGTCAAAATAATATCTCTAATTCAACAATTATCTTTCCAAAAATTGTTATATTCTTCATGGAACTGCAAATTGAATGCAGGAATATGTACTGCTTCAGCTATCAATCTGGCAAATTGGAGCATCTAATGAAGGTATGTGTAATTTTATATTGAGTTAGTCAGAGATTAAATCTATAAATTTGTTTCAAATTGGTCTTAATTTCCATCAATATTGTAATACTGTTTTTATCTATGTATTATCGTTTTACATGTTTTGAATTAGTGTGTCTTTCTTTGGTATTTTTATGTCACCGAGAAATGTTATTTGTCCAAAAATTTATAAAACAATTTGTATAACTAAGAGAGAGAGAGAAAGACAGAGAAATATGAAATGTATAAATGATATAATGGAGACAGATAGACAAAAAAAAAAATAAAAAAATTGAGTGTACATATTGTTATTTGAGTTCTATAAATAACAACTCTTTACCACCTTCATCTTGTTGCATCTTTTGTTAAAAATGGGGGAACCATGTAAAATATGTAAATACTAACTAGAATTGGAATCAGCCGGCTTGGTGGTTTTTTATGCCTTGAAGCTCATTTCTTTAAGTTGTGCATTCTCTGTTGATCAACCCTCTCTGCATTGCGTATGGTTAAATGGTTTCTCGTATTCTGTTCCGAGGCAGTATGCTTATTTTTCTACTGAGGTTGTTACTTGATATATGAATTTATTTACGCTATAATGAACTTCTCTCTGGCTAACGGCAGGTCCATGAGAAGGAAGTTATAGGTGTCACTCATCATCCCCATAGGAATCTTGTTGCAACATTCAGTGAAGACTGCACAATGAAGTTGTGGAAGCCATGAATATTGTCTAAAGTCTTTCTATTCTATCTTGTTAACATAATTGAACATCTGTGTAGTTTGTGCAATATATATATTCAGGAGTTTAATTTTAACGTATTGTTGTATTGTTGACGAATGATTTGTTGGTAGGAAAGCCGATGCTGAGGTGGAGTTATTGACAGATTGAAAATTCAAAATGTCTTTGCAATTTTTACTTCAGTTTTTATTTTATTTTTAAATCTATCCTTTTTTTCTGAAACGTCATAATTATATAAACTTTTTCGTGTATTATATGCAATACTAAACACAATTAATTTTTTAATAATGTATTTGTAATGTACTTGAAACTGTATATTATATACTTTGATTTACATGAAGGAATGATATAAGTATATTTTTCCAATACTGTGAATAGATCCCTAAAAGGATTGGATCTGAACAATCTAATGAAACCCGGAAACAAATCAAAGAATAGATATGAAAGAAAAGCAACTAGAATATACACTCTTATATTAACACAATCAACACTAACTCATATATATCATGTATATGCTACTTAAGCATGTATATACTACTTAAGCATGTTATTAGGGTTTGATTTTTGGTCAAGTAAATGTTTTTTTTTTTTTGTTAGAAGAGATAAAATTTATTTTGATGAACTTTATGTATGGAAAGAAATTAAATTCTAATTATTGGTTAGAGATATCTTTCGTGTATATAAAAATTAAAGATGTATTTTTTTTTAATGAGCAAGTAGTTAACTTATTTAACGAGTAGACAAATTCTTATGTAATCCACAATGCAACATTAAGCATATATTATGACATGATTTCATAACCATTTTTTCCCGTGTAAAAAGGAAATAAGACTTTTTCACGCACAAACATTGTTTTTTTTTTCTTTTTGCTGTGAAACGAAATACTTTCTTTCGCTGTAAAATGTTTCGTGCAAGGGAACCTAAGTCAAACACATGAAAATGACACTTTGGTTATACATGGAAGAAAAACAGTATTCATTAGATATTGTATACAATATTTAATGAATACTAGAGATAATACAATCAAATTCATGTCCTAGTAAGAAATTTATACCACAACCAAAACTTAAGGAGCAACTATGGCATTGTTCTCTCATTTTCTTGCTCATTTTACCTTACTACTCCTTTTCCTCCCTCTTGAGCCACACAACCTTTTGATTGGTGTATCAGCAGCGCCACTTTAAGCATCACCACAGACAGAGAAGCCTTGATCTCATTCAAGTCTCAACTAAGTAATGAGACTCTTAGCCCCTTATCTTCTTGGAACCATAATTCATCTCCTTGCAATTGGACTGGTGTTCTATGTGACAGGCTTGGCCAAAGAGTAACTGGCTTGAATCTTTCAGCTTTGGACTCTCAGGTCACTTAAGTCCTTATATTGGTAACCTTTCCTCCCTTCAGTCCCTCCAATTGCAGAATAACCAACTCAGGAGTGATTCCTGACCAAATTGGCAACCTATTCAGTATTAAAGTTCTAAATATGAGCTCTAACATGTTAGAAGGAAAGCTTCCTTCAAACATCACCCACTTGAATCAGCTTCAGGTTCTTGACTTATCCTCAAACAAGATTGTCAGCAAGATTCCTGAGGACATCAGCAGCTTGAAAAAGCTCGAGGTTTCGAAACTGGGAAGGAATAGCCTCTATGGTGCAATACCAGCATCTCTAGGGAACATTTCTTCTCTCAAAAGTATGAGTTTGGGGACCAACTTTCTCAGTGGCCGGATTCCCAGTGAATTGGGTAGGCTCCATGATTTGTTTGAGCTTGATCTCACTCTTAACAATCTCAATGGGCCGGTTCCAGCTGCTATATACAACTTATCTTCCCTTGTTAACTTTGCCTTAGCTTCAAACACTTTGAGGGGTGAGATTCCTCAATATGTTGGTCAAAAACTTCCAAAACTCAATAATAGTTTTCCATATCTGCTTCAATTATTTCGCAGGTGGAATTCCAAGATCTTTGCACAACCTCACCAACATTCAGGTCATTCGCATGGCTTCCAACCATTTGGATGGAACAGTGCCACCTGGTTTGGGAAATCTCCCATTTCTTCGCACGTATAATATTCGGTATAACAGGATAGTGAGTTCAGGTGTTAGTGGTTTAGACTTCATTAGTTCTTTGACAAACAGCACTCAATCACCTGAAATTTCTGGCAATTGATGGCAATATGCTGGAAGGTGTGATTCCTGAAAGCATTGGCATTCTCCCCAAGGATCTCACAAATTATACATGGGAGGGAATCGTTTCAATGGAAGCATACCCTCCTCCATCGATCATCTAAGTGGCTTGAAGTTGTTAAACTTAAGCTACAATGCAATCTCTGGAGAAATTCCACGAGCTAGGCCAGTTAGAGGAACTACAAGCGCTATCTCTGGCTGAAATGAGATATCAGGAGGTATTCCTAACATACTTGGTAATCTCCTGAAGTTAAACCTAGTTTATTTGTCAAGAGACAAACTTGCGGGAAGAATACCTACCAGTTTTGGGGATTTGCATAACCTGCTTTACATGGACTTACCAAGCAACCAACTCAACGGAAGCATACCTATGGAAATCCTCAATCTCCAAACTTTGAGCAATGTTTTGAACATGTCAATTAACTTATTAAATTTTTTTATATGATTTTATTTAATATATTTTCTATATTTTTCTAAATTTATTTATTAAATAATTAAATTAATAAATTATTTAGGATTTAAAAAAAACAAATTTTATCAATTTTTTTTTTAAAAATACGTTAGAACTTGAAAGTAGTAAAAATATTTATAACTTGAAAGTGGTAATATTAAAAAAAAAAGAAGTTAAAGTCCTAAAAAGTTTTTCGACTTTAAAGTTATATACTTAAAAAAAATTATACTAAAATTATAAATTTTTTATTACTTTAGTTTTAAAAAATAAAAAAAATATAAGTCCTAAAGTGTGTTACAACTTCTAAATGATCATAATTTGTATTACTTTTAAATCAAAAGTTACAACACACGTTAAAACTTATCCTTTTGATAAAAAATTTAAAACTTATGCCAAAAAAAAAATACCCCTTTTGATCGAATCCCCCCAAAAAATCAATACAGATAGTGCAAGTCTTCAAGGACAAGGACATAGCATACGAGCATTCACCTTGAAGGGTCAATGTCGTTGACCTTCATTGCCAATGACCTTAATTTGAACCACCTTGAAAAATCTTTCATTCTTATCTTTTTATTTAACATCTTTTGTGTGCTGTGGTGGGATTTTGATGCATATAAATATATAATAGAAGCTACAGAGGTTTGTTAATTATATTATTAGTTCGCTTGATACAGATTTTGAGCGAATTTTGTACTGTGACAAATACATTTCCTCACTAGGTGCCTGTACAGGCTGCTTCATATTTGTATTTGTGTCGGTATAAGTATGATCCATTCCTTACACATGCTACTGCTGCATTTCAACCTTTTCATATGATAACCTCACACCTCCTTGATTTTTGTTTTTTAATTATTTGTTTGCATAATCTGTCAGACTAGTTTATGAAGTGTCATTCCCTCAAAAGTTATATTTTAAAATACTAATATAATTTAAAATTTATTTTGATGTATTTTCAATGTAAAGATAGATAACCGTATAACTAATATTTATACTATAATACTTCTAATCAAACTCTATAATTTATGAAAAAACAAAAATTTCCAATTAAAATTTGTTGTGTTTCCAACTTATAGTTTATCATAGTGATCAAAGTAATTATCACAGCAGTATAACACAGTGAAAATGAGCTTATTTCTAAATTAGATATGTTTACTTTTATTTGATTTAAAGCATATCATTAATCTTAACCAACTAAAAGTTTAGATTTTTAAATTCCTCTAAAGGATCAAGTAAGAAATTTTGGTCCATCAAAAAATATCCAACACATTTATAATTGGTTATGCATAATAAATGAGTTATTTATTTTACTCTCAAAAGTGGTTACTAGCTCTAAAGGTTCACTTTGGTAAAAAAAAAAAAAAAAAAAAAAAAAAAAAAAAAAAAAAAAAAAAAAAAAAAAAAAAAAAAAAAAAAAAAAAAAAAAAAAAAAAAAAAAAAAAAAAAAAAAAAAAAAAAAAAAAAAAAAAAAAAAAAAACCCTCTAGAAGTGCATGATCCCTAAAATTTAAAGGTAAATAAAGATGGAACAACAGTTACTCAACAAAGCATATAAGAATTCACAATTATCACTAATCGCTTGTAGTGTCCTTGTTAAAAACTTGGGCTGGGTGTCCTCCAAGTGCATACCGGACAAAAATAACCCACCTCACGCATGCAACCAGACCATACGACCTTTTTTTTTTTTTTTTTTTTTTTTGAGCCACAGACTATACTACCTAATAAGTGCTGCACAATTTGGTATTATACATACGTAACTTTACACTATTAAGTATAACGAATGAAAAAATAGCTTAATACATTTTTTAAACAAAGACTAGATTAAGAAAACAAAGGAAAATAAAAAATGAATTACTGAAGAAGAAATTAAAGACACTAATCATATTAATTAGCTGGTTATAAGATTTTAAAAATGACTGCCACAGGAATGCTAACAACATGACCTTGATTACCATACAGCCCAATTCTCCCATAGCTAGCAGCAGAACTGTTACTGGTTGCATTGAAGATCACAGACAAGACTAGTCTCTCCCCACTTGCAAGAGAGAAGTGATTAGGAGACACTTTCATAGAAGTGCCATATGGAGCACTCCAACCAACATTGTATGTTTCATTTCCAGCAATGTTTTGGATTGTTCTTTGTACCACTCTAGATTGGTTCAACCTTGCTATTATGATTGAGGGCAAGTTCAGATCAGGGCCATATAGAGCTGAATTATAAGTCCAGCAATTTTGACCGGTGTAGTTTAGCACTGTCGGAGTTGAACCATTGATACCACATAGGAATGACATGTAGTCATCATAGCCTACAAAGAAAAATATGTATAAACACATTTGAAAAATTCAGAAAACAGGCTTGTTTATTAATCAAGCAGCTTTCATAAATTTACCTATTTGATAAGTGGGACATTTGAACAACAATCGTTGCTGAATTTTTGAAACATTTGAACTTGCATGGAAATTATAATGATTTGAAAGTTCATTAGTCAAGTGAGACTTACTAGAATCAAAAAGCAATCCCGGATTTAATGCTGCAGTAGCATTCACAAAACCACTTCCCATGTCAAAGGGAGTTGCTGGAGATAGGTTTTGATCTATGGAGGGATATGATCGCTGAGCCATTATTGGCCTCCCATTGTTGTCATACAGAGAACCTGTAGTGGAAAGTGCAGATCCAATGGCTGCAGGACTAAAATTGGGAAACTTTTTCTTAATTAGTGCAGCAAGACCAGCAACATGAGGTGCAGCCATGCTTGTGCCAGACATCATTGCAAAATTCTCACCTGTTAGAATAGTGTAGATCAGATATTCACATATCACTATATTGACATGCTTAACAAATAAAAATCCCTATTTCCTAGTATAAATATTTATAACTTAAAAAGATGTCATGTTTAACTTGGAACAGGCCAAATAAACACCTTAAACTTGTTTATGTTTTGTTTTCTAGTAAAAACAAGCTTATGTATTGACAAACCTAGAAATTCAACAGAATCAGTGGCAACAGAACTCCAAGCAGCCCATATAAAATTTCCAGGAGCTACCAAATTGGGTTTCATAATGTCAGCTTCATGAGGAAGAGTGTCCTCTGGATCTGGTCCCCTGGCAGAGTAATACACAACCTTTGGGGCCTCATTATTGTAGTTGGCTTCTAATCCACCACCAATGCTAGCAACAGCCCCAAATTTAACAATTTTATTTGAATCCCCATCTATTTGCAGTGAAGAATTGTAGTATTGCAGTAATATCTGCACAGTTAAAAAAACAAAGTGAATAGTTGGTCTCAGTGTCATTCCCACACACATGTAAGCAAGGTATAGAAATAAGTTGACTGTTGACATATGTCAAATCCACACCATGGTTTTTCATGCAGATATTAGGTGTTGCTTGCACTACTCTCTAATTAGAATTGGAGTTTTACCTCAGTAATTTGCATAATTAAATGTTTGCATTAAAAGGATTATTCTGATTACCAGGTGAAACTCCAATTCTGATTGAAGAACAGTACCAACAGCACCTAACAAATTGTATGTAAGTTTTATCCTTCCATATAATAAAATACGAGCGTAAAAAAATAAGAAAAAAGACAGTATACATGTGCAAGGGAGAAAATGAACAATGCACCTTGGAATCATTTGCAGATGGAATTATTATGCCAGGCATTTTCATTGGAACTGGGTTAAGCTGAAAAGCAGACACAAAAGGGTCCATGGAGAAAACAACACCAACTGCACTAAGGTTCATGGCTGTTTCTAATGCCTGTTGAATGGTGGAGAGCCCAACCACGAATCGGACTGAATAGCTACAGATCAGGAGGTTGCCCTGGACCAAAGCCTGACTGAACTTACTTGCATCTTGACACTCACCAATATACATATCATCATTAACTGTTGTGTTTTTGTTCAAAGCATGTCTTGCATGAATCAGTTTAAACATCGTGTTCTCATATGTTCCAGCTGGGGAAAGTAATTAAAGAAAAATGAAAAAAATAGGGTATTAATAAATCTCAATAGGCTTACTGATGTAACAAATTATACTTGCACACATTAATAATTGAATCATTTTATTGCTCATCAAGGAACTTCCCCAATGTAACATGATTAAGGTCTTAAAGGTAACAAAAAGTAGTTGTTTCAGTAGTGTAGTATCCATTTTAAATCTTGAATTTCTTTGTTCTTGGTCGGGATTCATATATAAAGTATGACATCACTTTTTGAAATCACACACTCACACCAGATTTACCCCATCCAAGTAATTACTTTCCCATCTGCACTTCTTTGTTAATTTCAAGACCAATGCCCACCAAGGCCAAAAGGCCAAATTTGTCTAAAACAAATTCATGTATAGCTAACCAGGATTAGAGCAACAGAATTTTACGTGCAAGTCCAACACCAGGTATGGTCACATTATTTCCAAGACATAGGGAGTTGCTATAAACTCGATCATGAGAGGTGGCACCAACAGTAAAGATCCATGGACTGAAGGAGGACATGCTCATAGGTGATGGTCCAGTATTGCCAGCAGCTTGCACTACAAAAATACCAGCTTTCACAGCTGATAGCAATGCCATATCTATTGGATTGAAGAAAGTTGCGATGCCAGAAGGACGCCTATTAGGAGTGATTGACAAGCATATTATGTCAACCCCATCCTGAGCTGCCTGTAAACAATTGATTATACTATAAGCCATACCATAAATGTAAAATTGGGGATACAATTTAGTAAAAAGATTTTGAAAAGAACATATGCAAGGAAAGTACTTTACACTTTACAGTAACTCTTCAATTCAAGACCATGCATACCCTCAATGAAAATTTAAATAAATGAATGAATAAATACATTAAAAAACTTTAAATGAAAAGTAAATTATATTGGATCAACCCACAGGTTAAATTTAGAATCCTAATACAATCTATATTACATGCTCTTCACTGAATCAGAATTATTTGAAGCCAATAAACTGGCTGTTGAAAAATGGATAACAACAATTATGTAGTTAATCAAGCAATCACATTGGCGTGAACTAGAGAAAGGAAGAGATAACATTAAGATGATAAAAACAAGAAAATATATCAAGTGTCAACAAATGACCTAAAGTAAAATTATCAAATATTACTGACACATAAATGGCATACAGAAGTACAGATACCTGGTCAATAGCTGCAACAACATCTGCTGCAAATCCTCCAAATCTCTTGTATAGTGCCTTGTAAATGGCAATGCTGTAAAAGATTGAAATGGAATGCATTCAAATGTTACATATATAGAAACAAAATTAATTATGCTTGCATGTAATTATTAGAAATCCAGGTTAGAATAATAAGAATTACATACACCGTTAATATAATTTTCTATAATCTTTTTCAAGTGTCAAATAAATTTACATACATTGTCGGTTACTGTACATGGAGATCAATTCTATGGAATTGAAGCATTCCACAGGGAAGAAAAAGAGATAAGTGATAGAGACCAAGGCAGAAAATAATGTAGAGCATATGACAGAATATTGGGAAAATTTAATTATGAAGGGCAGGTAATGTACACAGGGACAATGGAGTGGTCCATCTCCTAGGACAGCTACCTATTTTGGTTCTGAACCTGGCCCAACCATTGAAGGAGTTTTCTTTCAGTTTTTCTTGTAGAAAATCTTGTAATTTTGAGAGACAGGAAATATTGCCCCCTTACTTCTGAAAATCATATTGCAAGTCTCATTTCGGACCTTAAATGCTCTAAAGCATCCTGAACTTTTGATAATTAATCAATCTAGTAAATATGACTTGGAAAAATCTTCTAGATGCACAGACCACTGACTTAATACATAGAACCACATACCCTTGCAAGGTAATAAATATCTAGAGGTCTAATATTTTAACTGCATTGATATACTAGCCTATGTTATCTTGAAGCTCAATGCAAGGAACCCTCTTTAAGAATATAGATACTCAGGTTTAGCACCTAGTTGAGCACTTCTCTGCAAAGCAAAAGGCATTAAGCGTTTCTCAGATAAATTACATCTTTCTATCACTAGATATCAACTGTCTCTTCTTTTTTCTCCCTTTCAAGTCTATTGGTCCATTTCATCTCATCTTCAATTATTTTCCAAAATGACACATGAGTTTTTAACTTGTATAAAGTTCAAGATTAGTTACTGTGAATGAGGAGCCATCCCACTAGCATTTCCAAAAAATTGCCCAGCAACGACCACTGGAATTCCATGGTTTCCGGCTGCAACAGAAGCTGTGTGCCTGTATGTTATAGATATATCAGAATGGACATTCATTGAAAAAACAAGTAAAATGAAGTTTTAGTTTTGTGGCACACTTAATTCAAATACCTATCATATTTTGAACTTTTGAATGAAAGAAACATGATTGACAGTCTGGCATGAATATGTAAGTTCATTTTTAACTTTCATGCATTGGCTAAAACCATATCGGCTATTAGCAATTCCAGACCATTTTTCAATATATTTTCTTTCTAAACTATTAAAGCTAAACAAAACAGGGGGAGAACTAATTGATGAGTTCAAAATTCTGATAAACAGAAGCTAGATAGAAATGATTCATCAAAGTTCAAGCAGAGGGAAATAAACTTCAAAAAGATAAAGTTATAGAAAGACAGATTTGTTGATATGAACAAAAAGAGGAGGAGAATGGACCAGATGGCCAATTGTGATTATCAACATTTGAACACAAGACTTATTTGGAAACACGAAACACTCACGTGCCGTGGCCATCGCCATCAAAGGGAGAAGCATAGTCCTGGGATGAGTTAAATATTCCTCTGGTTATAGCAGAAGCTGCAAAATGTCTAGCCCCAACAAGCTTCCTATTGCAAGAACCGGCCGGAAAATCTGGCGTAACCTCACAGACGCCAGAGAAATGAGCAGGAACGGGGAATGGATGTTCAGATTTATCATCTGCAAAACTAGGGTGTGTAGGATCAATGCCAGTGTCAACAAACCCAATAGTGATTCCTTCTCCAGCAGTTTCAAACCCACCTGCTTGCAACCAAGCTCCCTGTGGCAGACCCAAAAATTGTGGAGTGTGTGTGGTTGCAGTTCTCACAGAAAAATCCAAAACCACATTGGACACTTCTCTTCTCCTTGAAAGTTTTTCTGCCTTCAAGATTTCAAAAATCAAGAACACGTTGGTTGAAGAAGTTTACCAGATCACAAATACAAAAACCAAAATATCCACTAATGGAAACAACTCAAACAAAGAAGCACATATTTCTTCACAGAATAAGGACACAATCAAGATGTTGAAAAGTAAAACCATACCATACCTGTTGTTGAGTAACCAGCACAGCAAATCCATTAATCAAGTAATGATAGCTATAGAGCTTCAGATATTTCTCCCCATTAAACACTTTATTCAATAACGAATCGTGAACTCGGGCAAAGTACGAACCACGTTTCATAACTGGCTTTGTAACATTCTGATGTCTGAAAAAAAAAAAAAAAACAAAAGACCATTCATATCTCTCAAATGAATGCACAATTAAGCACAAAAGTCAAAAAATTGGAGGAAACTAAAAATATGGTACAAAGTACCGGAATTTAGAATATCAAACAAATACTATAATGATAAGGTTTTCAAACAACTTGTACATGAGTTATGTAGATACTATGGCAATCATTTGAACAAATGTTCATCTTATCAATCATAACACAAATACATAACTTCAACAAGAAGCCTCATCCTCAGCTATAAAAGGAATGTAACAATTAATACACTTTGAACACGGTTTGTTAACATTAAAAACAAATATGGGGGTACCTTGGTTTGTGAACTCTAGTTCTCCTTCTCCCAGATGAACCATGTCTAGAGTTGTTGCCCACTGTGATCAACTCATGATGATGATAGTGAGAAGCAGGAGCTTGTCGCAGAGTAACAATGTGCACAGCTGTAGTTGCATCACTTTGACACACGGAAGGTATTAGAACCATTCCCAAGAAAAACAGTACCACTAAATGTGTATGCTGTGACCAATGCATGTTTTCCATTTGGGTTTTGGAATGCAAAGCTAGAGCCCCACCAAGCATGAACAAGAGTGATGACAACTATTGTTCAGTTCAGCAGCACGTAGTAAAGTCCATCTTCAACTGTAAGACTTGTTGACCTTTAATAGTATTTATGAAAGTTGAGTAAATACTGAAAAGCTGTGTCTGGTTTCGCAGCTTGTTCTGAAGCCTGAAGTGGAAGTGGAAAGTGGAGCCAACTCAACAATGATATTAAAGCAGGTTGGTTCGGAATTAACAGGTCAAGTATGTATGGAGAATCTTAAACTATCTCGGGTGCTGTGATAGTGTGGAGTAGTAGTATAGTATAGTAGCATAGTAATACATACATGAATTATTTGTTCAACAAGAAGCCTTAACATACATCCTCTTTAATTGTTGAAATTTATGAGTTTAACTAATTTGAAAATGAAATCTATTAAATAAAAAATGAATTTCACATATTTAATTTCATTCAATAAAAAAATGTATTCAGAAAACTCAAAAGAGAATATAAATAAAATGTAAGTTTAATATTTATATACTGATAGTATATAAAATAATTTTATATTATCATCAAATCATAAATTATTGTTTGAATTATTTTAAAATAATAATTTTAAAAATTAATAAATTTATCATAACGTTATAATTAAATAATTTGTAAAAAAATTTATACATTGTATAACTTTTTTCTCATAAAATTTAGTGTAGATTATACTGAGATATCCATTGCATACTGACTTATGGAATATTGAATGTTCCTATACTAAACCTAAATCTAGATAACATTTATAAAGGGAATGTTTCAGTGGGGCATGTACGTGTAGCCTTCAACCTAACATTACAAATATTTAAGGCACTGTTTTTTGGCTGTGCCCCAAAGAAAGTGGATACATAATGGTTCGGTGGCATTTCAAGTGCAAGTGCCTTTGCGCACATGTCATAGTGATAGTGCACCTCCACCCGGTGCAAAAAGTGTTATCTCATAGCATTCTAAGTTAAAAATGCATGTTTTGGAGAAAAAAATTTGCTTTGTTGATTAGTTATCATTATGAGATCCACGCATGCCTCAATTTTTTACTCTTTGGTTGCTATTTGAGACCTTGAAGCAAGACTGCCACATTTTGATAAAGTTTTGTTTTATATGAAACTTTTTGGTTGTGAATAAAATATAGTTGAGGTGCAATGACCACTGCGAAGTAAACTGATAAAATACGGTTTACTAACAAAGTTGTTGATAAGACTGATAAAAAAAAAGATTATTTTAAGACAATTATATTATTTACATACTTTTTTTTATAAGATTACTTTCTTATCCCCTCCCATTACATTGATCATTTTCTTTTTTTTAACTAGAGTATCCCAGTTAGAAACTAAGAACTAATCTCCATTAGATCTCATCAAGTCTTGTACTGATGTTAGTTGTAACTTGATGAGTTCGAGTATTAAAAATGTTTCTGTACGTTGATAAGCAATAGGCAAATTTTACTATAAATTTTCACAAAAGATGATAATTTTTTCTAGTCTAGCAAATTGATGTGTCTTCTCTTAGTCTAATATATCATGCTCATAAGTTATTAATTTTAAAATATATATATATATATATATAGTTTTATTTATTTACTTAAAAATAAACTCACTGGCTTTTTCGGTAACATTATATTGGTCAAAGTGATAGGCCATGGTATCATTCCATCTTTCTCTGCACTTTAGGAACATTCTTTTTAAAATATCTGTTGAAGTGCTTCTTCGAATGGCGAAAGATCCCGATTCTAGCTACTACCATCAGCAGTTTGGTATGGTATGGTATGGCCATTTTTTTTTTTCAATGTCAAATGATGACTTTGTGCATGTGTCCCCAATACCAGAAGAAAAGGCTTTTTTGGGTGTGAGATTCTGTTCCAATTCCAATTTTGTATCGATCCCATGAAGTTCCGAAATTTCAGGATTCTATTCTTTTCTTCAAACTTTTTGGACCTTCAAATCACAATCTGTAAGTAGTTTCCTTCTTTTTCATTCTAAAATATTTAAAAAATCTCATCTAAAAATGTCAAAAGTAATTTTTTTAAATAAAAAAACATCAAAGATAATATCAAATCTGTTTCTCAAACAACTATCTAGACCCTTGACAATGTCAAGTACCTGAGTACATTTGAATAGTCAAATGACCTTAAAAAAAAAAAAGCAAAATTGGTGAATTAACCGAGTCCTAACTATGCCTTAAAGATAAAAACCTAGACCTAAATAAACGAGACACAAGTGTAATATTAATAATAGCAGATAAAGATTACGTGACATCCGTCCTATCTTTGAAAATATAAATGTAAATTTTTTTCTAACTTACATCATAAAAAGTAGAGATTTAAAATACAATATTATAAGTTTCTTAAAACTGATCATATCTACTAAGATATATATTTTACGAAATTAAAGTGGTTGAGAGTTTCTTAAAACTGATCATATCTACTAAGATATCCATTTTGCATTTCTACATCAAATTTTCACTCACTCTTAAATTTAGAGTTGATAGTTTTATTCTCATTTTTATTAAATTTTATAACAAATCTTCATTATTACTAATTAGTTTTAAATCAAATATGAAATATCTCGTTTTACAGTCTATTCCACTTAATTTGTCTTAAGTAATTAGAAATACATTTTATTGTAATGTTATAATATTTGGGGTTAGTATTTATATAAGTATCTTCTTTGTTTATTTACGTGTTATATGCTGGATATTTTTTTTTATAAGCACTTTTATGAGAAGAAAATAAAAAAATTAATAAATTAATTTGTAAAAGTTTTCTTATATTAATTTTTCTAAAAAGATGATTTTTAATTCATACATAAGTTAATTTTAGTTTATGAATAAATTCAATTTTTTTATTTTCTTTTTATAAAAATAAGTTTAAAAAAGTTTATCGAAACATCCCCTTATTCATCTTAGTCCAATTATCGCCAAGGATCACATTATCTAGAATTTTCCTCTCATTTGAGGCACCTCAGAGGCTCAGAATCATGCGTCGAATCTATTTTTATTATTTTTTCCAGTGTTCACTTTATTCAATACTCTTTTATTTCTAATGTAAAATTTAAGCTCTTTCTTCATTTCCACAAATCCAGATTACTAATGTTCTGTCAGCCCAACCCGTGATGCTGGCCAAAAATTTCCTCACTCCCCTGTTCATTGAGCTGGTCCAATTAACGTTCCTTCCTTGTTGGGCATTTGTTTCCTGCACTTCCACTATTGCATCCTGTACCTTCCATTGCATTCCGGAAAACTCATTCTGAAATGCAAAATGGATTTTCTGGAATGCTATAGGTGTAGGATCCAATAGCCCTTCTCTTGAGGCTTGAGCGTACCACTCAGTGTATTTGGTTTGTTGGTAAGAAATCATGGTGGTGAGTTTAGTACAAATGCAACTATTTGTTGCTTTCCTAAAATCATAGTGAGTTTAACTCTCTCTCTCTCTCTCTCTCTCTCTCTTAATATGACTATGGCTTTTGACAATACCATTGAGAGATTGATCAATAATTACTACTTCAGCATAATATACTGAAAAATTATGGTAATTATGACTGTGTCATTGAGATACTGATAGGCAATTGCTACTTTAGTATGATCTCATTAAATTAGGATAATTTCCGTAATGGAACATGATTATTGATTAGGAAAGAACTCAATCTTCTTTTTTTTGGTTAATAACCTGACTAGTATTTAATCCCAAATCAAGCAGTCCTATACGGGACTTGGTGACATGTAGTCAGGGGTTGAACCCAAATAAGTTTATGCTTATCGGATTATTAGTTATACAGGAGCCACACAGAGCTAACTTTCCTACAAATCAGAAAACAGCATGTGGAGATTTATGAATGCTGAAACTAAAATCAAATATTCAATGTCTATCAATTAAAAAGATCAGATATTCAATATTCTGACCAAGAAGGAACTTATTCCAAATTTCAAACTCTCCATGTATTGTTCCTACTCTTGTCATCATTTATAGCAGTAACATTTGTTTTTCTTTTTATATACATAATTGGAGAGTATGAAGATCACTAAGGATGAAATATGTACTAAAATACTATCAAAGCTGCAGGCCAGGCCATCAGAAGTAAATATAAACTCAAAAGGAAAGTTGGAAAGGGTCAATGGCATTAGCACCTACAATGGGTCCATGTCATTATCCATCTCTAAGTTATTGACACCGAGCAAGTAGCAAAATTTTATCTTGACTTTCACCCAGCATCATCTTCAGTTCAATTGGTCACTGAAAGAAAGGACCTCACTAAGGACCAAAATGAAATATGACTTATCTAAAGTCAGATACAGCTGAGATGTTATACTTTATGTACAAGCTTTCTGGATTTCCTCTATCAGAGATACAAATGCCGCTCTCCACTTAGTGAACTGTGCATCAGAGCTGAATAACTTATGCATGGCACTTAATTCATCAGAACTTGCCTTTTTCAAGAATCCTTGTAGCACCAATTTCATCTCTTCAAAAGAATCACAACTTCCTATGATGCTATCTTGCTCCTGCTTTATCAAACTGGCATCAAAAAGCTTAGTCTTGACATCACCTAGGGAGTTGCTTGAACCATGACTGAACTTACAGTCATCAATGGCACTGCCTGAGGATTCAGAGACAACTTCTTTGTGATTCCAGTACTCGATGCATTGATGATTGGGATCCTCAGCTTCAATGGCCTGGAAATTTTTTTCAGAATTGATTAAAACATCATAAGTCAGAACATAATAAGCTACATTAAACTAGTTCAAGAAAACTGGCTAAAGATAAGATCCGAATTCCAAACTTTATGACTATAAATCTATATTAGAAAAGAATACACCAGTGATATTAATCTTAGCAAAACAAGGGTGTGAATAGCTTAAACATTCATGAGTTTGCATTACCTGAATAATGGATGGTGAAAGGAATCCAAACATTTCGTGACCGTTAATGCTTTGCAGAAGTTCCAAGGGAGGAAGTTCTATTTCACCTTGACTCCTTTGCCTCTTGATTTCATGATTTAGTCTGTCAAGAACTGATTCCCAGCACCTATCTGCTGAGGTGTTTGTGAAAGCCTCATTTGGATGTTCTTCCATGGTAACCTGAAATATATTTTACTGAATGAGAAAGAAATATACTTCCAACTGAAAAATGTCCATGCAAATACCAAAAAATTTAAAATAGAATAACAAGAAATCAATTATCACTTAGTTCCATTATATTATGTTAGAAGATTGTCAGATTCCATGAATTTTCATACAGAAACTGAGCATAATCTATTCTATTCAATGGAAAATTAGCAGCAGTTGAGTTTCTCCAAAAAAATATCCAAGAAAAAAAGTATTCTCTGAAAATGTTTAGCATTGTCTTTAAGCCAAATGTACCATATTTAGCAGTTTAGCCAACAGCAGACTTGATCAAAAAATTACAAGCCTACTGCCCCTCAAGAGAGAAAAAAAGGATTACGGAGAGATACCCTTGATTTTTGTAAATGAGTAAGTGAATTTCCCTGTACACCTTAACTCCTATTTATATTATTAAATAGGTTTGAAGTACATATATCTACAAGCAGAAAGTAGTCGATATGATTTTAACATGAAACAGAAACATCAGGAATAATACCTTGAAAATAGGCCCAAGAAATCCAGCATCATAGACTTCAGAAACATAGTTACAAATTCTTGGTGGATCAAGAATGCTAAAGAACTTAACACGACTCTTGAATCCTTCATAAATTTACCAAAACAAATGAAATGTTAAACTCCCACAAAAAAATTTTAAGGTATATTACAAGCCCAGAAAAGATCCTACACTGCAGCTTACCTTTTGGATATATTGCATGCTTACTGCACCACAGCTTTCCACAAATAACAGAGCCCAAATTTACAGGCTCAACAGAAATACCAAACTTCTGCATTAAGAAGCTTTGGTTTGTCAACAATATACTTGTATTGGAGGTTTCAACGTCACCCATTTTAGATACACTGTTGAGTTGCTCTCCTGAATCAGAATGCATCTGCAGATCCACCCCAAACAATTTATAACCATCAAGTGTACAAGAATTTTGAACATCCCTAGAACAAGATGAAAATTCTTTGCCAGCAATACAATCAGCCCCAGGTTCCATGTTGTCTGGTTCTTTTCTGGCCTCTGCAAAGCTGACTTTTTCCACATATGGAACACCCTTATTATGATGGTAATCAGCAGCATGCAGAAAATAATTTTCAGGTTCACCAGACATAACATCAATATTCAAATCCACAGAACCTCCTTTCTCCACCGTAACTTTATCGTCCATGACCAAATCTTTTTCATTCAAATTGTCTTTATGACAGTCTTCAGTGCCATATGGTGCACTAAAAGTTTCATGGTGAAATGAGTGGACTAATTCTGCTGAAATGTGGCTGTAAGAACTACTAGGTATAGTTGAATTTGACTTATCATTAGTTCCTGCACAAGTTGAGTTTTTCCCTTCTTTGTAACTCTGGGTTTGGCAAATGGCACTCTCCACATCTTGTTTGTAAATGCAAGCATCCTCAGCATTAGCAGAAACCATTACAGAGTTTCTATTTGCCCACACTTCAATAGCATGTGATTCTCCTTCTAATGCTTCAACCAATGTACTTAGTTCATTCATAGTATAACGAAACAGAATAAATCTGTTGTCCATTTCACATGAGCAAAATAAATTTGAGTGTTTGAGACAAGAATAACAATCAGGAGAGCACTTGCAACCTACGGCAGATAGGTGCAAGTCATAGAAGCAAGAGAAGCATTCTCTTTCCTCAAACAAATCAAATTTACTGTCCATCTTCAGCATCTTTAAATGAATTGGAAGACAGTCAAGCCTTTCCTTTTCCATAGTTATCCTTGTCTGTCAAAAATAAGGGTAATAAAATGTGAAAAAAAAAATAATGAAATGAAGAACAGGTATCTGCATGGGAACTAAAATTAAATAATAAATGCCAACCAAAGTGTTATAAAGCTTTATAAATATGTGGAGTGGGTTATGATCAAAGATAAAGAGTATGCAAGAATCATTACCTTAACTGCCTTGGTAAGAACTCCATCTTTCCCACAAGCACTTCTCCATTTTATATATTTTAGATTTTCTTTTCCATGAAGAGTTAGCTCTGCAAGGGCATGCACGGCTTCCTGAGCACATCCAAATAATAACTTGTCATGAGACAATGAAGTCTTACGGCACTGCAAACTGTAAAGCTCGGCAGCATTCTGGCCATGCACAAGCCAATCAACAGGAGCCACATTCACAGCCTCTGCACAGTTGAAGCCACAATTGAAGCCACAGTGGTATGCCCTTGGAAAGGTAACAACAAATTCCCCTGAATGCTGAACAGTGCGATGTACAGGAACCCCCTCAGATTTAAGAATTGAAGGAGATAACTGAGTCACCTGCTCAAAGATGAAATCATAACCACTAGAATCATAATACAGTTCCCAAACTCTATCTACTACACAAAGAGAACTAAATTATCCAAGACTTGTATGAGAGATGAACAGATGTGCTAGAGAGTTCTGGAGAGATAAGATAGTGTCGCTTTGGTAGAAACAGAATTGTCAAAGTTCAGCATACTACATAACGAGAGAAAGGTCATAAAATAGATAACTATACCATAATTTTAAAATCTTTAATGGACTTGTAAAGAACTAAGAGTAACTTGACAAATGCAGGTGATATGACCAAGAGCGTTTACCATCATGCCAAAAGCTTGATCTATTAGCAAAGGTGAAGCTTTTGACATATAGCATCCTACATTAGATGCAAACCATTCCCTATTTAAGGCTTTAAGCCATTGTTAGGCATAAGCCACTAGGTCAAACCTGGCCCTCACAACCTTTTGGACATAACATTTTGTCCCTCGAAGAGAAGGTTCACCCTCAAACATTAAGATGGTTGGAAACATATCGAACCCATGATTTGAACCCGTGTTGACACTAATTCCAAATGATATGACCAAGACACTTACCACAGGACATTTGTCTACAGGAACTTATGTGTCGTACAGTATACATCACTGCAGGACATTTGTCTACAGGAACCATCAATTTGTTCAGATGATACTTACTCCTAATCAACACTTTATCCCAAACACAATAGGAGCTTACCAGGTAGATTCTATACTGAACTAGTGAACTTTGATTCATGGGAAGGCCAAGGATTAACTCTTGAAGCTTAAGTTATTAAGAGGAAACATAATAACAATTTTATATCTACAAGATGTTTCACACAAGGGAAGCTAAGG
>PYAF01000205.1:3221140-3235813 GCA_007407185.1 Glycine tomentella | reverse complement strand
GGGGGGGGGGGGGGGGGGGGGGGGGGGGGGGGGGGGGGGGGGGGGGGGGGCGTGTCTTCTCTACCTTACTCATAAATTGATTACCTAATAGCTCTAGCTTCCGCTATATATATATATATATAATTTTACAAATAAAAGTATCATACACTAAACTAATCAAAAGCGTCACGCCTTTAACTAAAACAAACATGAAGTGACACTCTGAAGTCTAAAGATTTCAAAATGTCATCATGGTTTTAGTTTCTTAACTTTCACAGGTGGCATTAAAAGTTCCTAGCAAACTTCCAACAAAATACACATTTGGCATCCACTACAATCTCTGTTTGTTTATGAAATCTCTATATTGAAACAGAATGAAGGCAACCAAAAAACTGAATTTAGGAGGAAAGTACAATTCTGAGTAGTATACCAATTCATTGAGTAGATTTGGTTGTTCTTCAAATAAATCAGGCAAGTGCTTTCTCATTGCATCTTCCAGACCTGGAGCATGGCTTCCAGGTACTCCATACCATACTTTTGGGTCACCCCAGTGCAGATAATTAAGTGAATATAGGTGATGGTCCTCAACATGCTGTTCCAAGGAGAAAGAAACAAGAAAAAGGTGTTAGTTTTTATTGGAAAGTATGAAGATCTGAAACAAAAGCAATGCAAAATTGAAGACAATATTACTTGTTTTATAGCTCAATATTTCAAACAAATCAACATAAAGCAGTGGAACCAAAAATGTTGAGAGTGCAAGCAAACCGAGAATTCTATTATATTACATGATTCAATAATTATGCAGTTTGTAGCAACCCCTATCTGGATTCTAGTCTATGTCTAACTTCTAGTCTATGTCTAACACCTGTTCTAGTCCTTTATTTTCTCCGCTGAACCTTTAATTAAATTATATTTTTTTTATAAAACAGACAGGTTTTAAAAACTTCAACTCAGCTTTCATGAAAAATAACTTAAACTCTATAACTCCACAGACAGATACAGAAAGTGATTAAAAAGAAAATTAGTAATATCATCTGTTATGCCTTAAACTATGTTTCTTGCATAGATTTAGACTGAAAGAAAATGTAATTCTCACTACTTACCCAGCAAAATGAGGAAAAGCACATTCCAACATACAGCCATGGAACTACAACTCCTGAGATATCACTTCCTTCAAAACATAAGGCAGAACCTGGCAGTCGCGGGAAGTTATTCAGATTCCAACCAGACAGGGCATATCTATCTGACTCATTCTTAGTTAAGGATGATGTCTTAGGAAAACCACTTCCAAGTGATCCCGTTTCCAAGTCAGCTCCATAATACACCTTCAAAAATAACAACAATATATAATTTTTTTGTGTAATTATGTGACAGTAAGACTGACGATATTATCAATGAACAGCAATTAGTACCTCAACCTCATCAGTTGGTTGCTCTATTATTCGCCAGTATTCACCTTCAATTTCCTCCACAGAGGGTTTCCATCTCTGCTGGTGACTACTATCACTAACTTTTTCATATTCATTGGCATCATTCAATCCAAAGTAGCAATCTTTAAAAACATTAGCATATTGCTGAAAGTCTTTAAGTGTGAAGTCTGACCCTGATTGGAATCCAAACTTCTCCTCAGGCTCAGAAGCAACATTAGCTTCAGAACCTGATTTGGCAGTTCTCGTACCCATGCCCATCTTTGACTGCTTTCTACGTTTTCGTTTCCTTCCCCTAATTTTCTTTCTCATGGGTTCCCTGTTCTGAAGCAAGTCAATTTGCTGAATACGAGTGGGAAATTTTGCATTTTCCCATAAATCTTTCTCCTGAAGAGGGCAAGGTGGTACCCAGCAAGCTGGAGGGACAATCCTACATATGCCATAAGGTTCAGCTTGGGGGCGAATCTTAGCTATGTAACCAAGTGTGTCTTCAAACTCCTGATAAGAGTATAAACAAAAAGTTAATTCAAAATACAATATAACCACCACCAAAAACTATAATACTATGATAGTGATAATTATAAGTACCTCAATAGTTGGATAAAACACAGGTGCTTCATCAACTATAGGCCGGCATGCTTCAACCGGATCCCATCTGGCTGATATCTGCAACATGACAACAATATATATGCATAGTAATTTTTTAATCATTTTTTTCTTTTGAATATCCAAACTGATATTTATTCACCATAAAAAATATCCAAACTGATATCTATAGGAAGACACATTCACAGCACAGTAGATCATGCTAAATACCTTTCTATGCCGTGGACTGCCAGAAGACTCAAGTGTGTTTTCCATTTCTGGTTTATGCCTAAGAGGATTATCCTGCAAAATATCACATGTACGAATGCTAAATTTGTTGACTCGATAAAAAATGATTGGGAGAAACATCAAAGTCTAGCAAAGTTTAACACAAAATGTCATTTCCAAAGGATTGATTCAAACACTGTAACAGATTAATTTCAAGCATTTATGTTGTTACACCAGCTAGAAATCATGTAAAATTTATGGAGTTTCAGGTAAAGGCAGAACAGCAACTCAATCATGCAGTTAGTGCCATCTAATCTTCTAAAACAAGTTATACAACATTGATGCCCTTCATTTGCTTATGCTGGTAAGGTATAAGCAGTGTATGCCATGAGACAGATTTAAGTTTGATTGAAGCCTCAACTAGCAGTATTGACTCATCATTGATGCAAGGTTGGAGATAGCTCTCAGAATTCAAAGACAACAGGATGCAATCTTGTATTAAAAAAAAAATAAAAATCGGTATCAAATGTAAAACCAAAACGGTTTTCGTACTTTGGCATCATTCAGGTTACTTACATCATAGTTGAATAAATACACTTCAAACGGTTACAAAAGGATTTACTAAATTTAAGTGAATCACATTTTTATAGCTCAAAAAAACATCCTCATATTGTAAGCTTTAATAAGATAGACTCAGAGAGCATTAGATTAGTATTTTCAAAGTTCAAATGCATGCAATGCTCTTGAAACCAAATAATGTAAATGCAATTCAATACAAAACAGGAACCATCAAAAGATTAGGCGATCCAATGCCAGACATAATAAAACATTCCCGGAAAGCTAAACAAACCGGCCACCACCACCAGGGTGAGAAATTTCCAATCTTTCCAAACCCCAAAAAAAACGAAAAGTCACATATCATGTAAAGACCAGCCTACAGTAAAAAAAAATTAAGGGTTTACAATTCCTGAGTAAATTAACATCATCCTTCTGGGGAGCAGAACTTAGTACAGGAACTAAACTAGTAATATCAAATATGACACAAGCGAAAACAGACAATCACAATGTCTTAAACATAATGAGAAAAGACTAAAAGAAAGAAAGGAATGAAGGAAGGAAAAGATACACAAAAATAACAACAGTTTTCAAATTCCATAAACAAAGAAAAGATCTGAAATTTGTGATGATCCATAATAACAGAGGATGGAAAATTTGAACAGAGTAGCAGCACATGGATGAAAAGCGCTCTAGAACACGTACCACATTGTCAAGGTTTAAAATTTAAATCACAAAATGAGAAAAAAGAAAGAACCAACCTCTTTGGCGTGAGATTCTGCAGCCAATTTCAACTGTTTCATTCAATCCAAAATGAAAGATAAACCCAATTGAATAAATTATTGAGCCTGCAACAAGAACAGAGACCATTGTAACTAACCTTATCAGAGTCCCAATTAGCCAAAGAGACATTCCACAAAACAGTTTCCCACTTATATATCTATTACCCAACTAACTGACCCCAAACAAACCTTAAAAACTGCTATAAAAAAAACAACAAAACAAATGCAGAACACATACGTACGCAATGCAGCAAAATTCTTCCCGAAAAGTTGTTTCCACGTTCTGAAGGAAAAACACAGCAGTTGCGTACAAAAGAATTAACCACGAAAATTCCTTCACAAATCAAACGAAAACCCAAATGCAAATTCAATTGCATGTATATATATTTTATTTTATTTATTGTATCTAAGTATGTACCAATGCATGAATGTAGCAAACCCCAAAATTTGTTGTGAAATTGCAAAAGAATAAAAAATCTACAAATCTTGGATTCTAAATTCTAATGCCCAAAATCAAATAGCAGCAGAGGCACTTTTATTTAAGATAAAAATAGAAACAAAAGAATAGAGTGGGCATATAATCCATGTAAATATATTTTGACAGGTGTAATGGGAAACAAAATTAAATAAATAGTTTTTGAAAATAATGGGATGGATACGAAGTCCCAGGTGAAACCCCAACAACAGTACTTGCACAGTTACACTACACTACAAAAAGATTTTAATTCCATTAATAATGATAATAAATTTTTTGTACCGAATAAACGACAATAATATTAATATTAAAAACTAATTATAAAAGTTATTCTGAAAAAGAAAAATAAATCTTTTAATATCTTTGAGAAAATAAGGGGACACAAAAGAAAGTGAACTGCAGTGGCAGCGGGAAGCGGCTATGATTCTAACACTGAAAGACGTGAAAGCGTACTTGAACACTTTTGCTCTAATAAAATTTGTTGTCGTTTTATAAATTTTAATAACTTAACTATTATCTACTTCTAAGATAATGTTTTGTAAAATGAAGATAAACGATTTCATACCAGCAATGAGTTTATTGAGTTATCTTATCACTTATTTAAGTCTTAATAACATTTTTATATTACCTTTAGTATCAACTATCATCAATAATAATATATAAATTAAAATTAATCATAATAACTCACAAAAATATCATTACATGTTTCCATAACTTCAGTATTATTATTTTTTTACCGGACTTCATTATTATTATGAGAGTATATAAAAAGTATTAATAGCATAATAATAAATGCGATAAAATTGCTATTAATAACTCTTCGAAATGGAATAGAAAAAGGGAATAAATTCTGAAATTGAATTAAGAAACAGATCCAATTGACTTTAAAACATTTTATAATATATTTATTTTTAAAAAATGTATTTATTAATTTCTATGAATAATTTATATATAATTTCTAAGAATGGGTCAACTCAGCATATCATCTAATTAAAAAGATATTTAAATATTTGTTAGTGGATTTATTGTTGATAAAACTCCTCAAATATTTAAAAAGTTGTTAGTAGATTTATTTTTGATAAAATATTAAAATTCATCGTAGTCTAAGATGTATCAAAAATCTAAGTGAATGTTGATTAAAAATGTGAAGGTGTGTAGTGCGCGCAATATTAACTGAAAGTGATGAAACAACCCAACGAACCACAAAGTGAATGGCACATTTTCTTGGCTTGCTTTCTTAAGTCTCGTTTGGTTTACACGTGGGCTTTCCTACCACATTCCACAACAAACTCGCGTTTGCAACATTTGTCTTTTGCTTCGGCAGATAAAACCATGTTTGTATAACCATCACATCCAAATATGTTAAAAATAAAATATATGAATTTTTTTTAAAAAAAGAAAGAAAGTACAATTAACACGTAAAATATATTCAAAACAGTCATCTAAATTGCATAAAAAAACGATTATCGAAAATGAGTTTAATATGTCCCTTACATATTAATATATTTTTAATCTATGACATAAACATCAAGAAAACAGAAAGTCTTTTAACATACAATTTTCTTTGACAATTTTACTTACCCTTTTTTTAAAGTCGATGTCATTATCTACTATGTTAATTTTTTTTGTTAATAAGAAAAATTAGAACTCATAATCTTTTTTATGTTCCTTCCCTCTTAACTGAAAGTAAATCTTATAACTCCAATTTTATTTACTTTTTTAATTACAAAGTAAAATTGTTTTTACCTTTTTCATTTTTTATTCAGCATTATCGCTTTTCCAAAATTATTTTCTTTTAATTTTTTCAAAACTTCCTTTTGTTTTTCCACAAAAAAAATATCCATTTTCTCTCACCCTCTCTCATATGAGTTAATGTCCCTTCCTCATGCTTGTATTTTCCTTTCCTCTCAAAATAATGTATTGGACTTTTTTTAACAGATAATATAATACACTTTTGTTTTATATGGTCTATGGTACACAATCATTGTTAATAGCTTTTAGATTAATTTATAGTGCAACTTTTTATCATGGATTTTCCACATCTGATCCTTACTCCTTCTTCTTGGTATCACTCTTCGTTGTGCGTCACCTTGAAAGGCAATTTCGGGACAGAATTGCCACTTTTTTTTCTTCTATTTTCTGCTTCTTCTCCCTCTCCTTCCCTCTTTGTCACCTTTGGCTGACCCTCCATTAACATGCTTCGCAGCACCATCAGCATCAACCTTAACTCCTAGAACCTCGTCGAGGAAACCAACTATATCCCCCATAGGAAATGGTCAAACATGGTAATTTATCCCATAAAGAAAATTACATAAAAAATGAAGTGGCAAAGTATCAACAGCATCTCCAATGGAGAGTACTCAATTGGGTTCTTTAAGCTATTTCTTGTGGTCCCTGCATTACTTTTTATGGTCCTCACAGTACCATGTCACTCCTAAGAAACTCATCCAATTTTGTGTTCCAATGCAAAATATCACAAGAAACTTAAAAAAATTCACATAATTATATATATTTTTTTGTTCTCAATGGCTATAATTTTTTTTTATTTAACTTCAGCTATTAATCGTACTATTTTAACCCTTCAATCACTAATTTTTTTTAACTTCTATCACTGGTTGGTATCTATGCTTTTTTTAAAGAAAAAAAATTGACCCTTCTTGGTTAAAACCCAAGCTTCAAGACCCTTCGATATTTCCATACGTTCCACCCACCTTTGTCTTCTTTCTTGCTTCCTCACACGCTTCTGTTCTCAACCCACCTTCTGTTCACTTTTTTGTTTTTTAAGTTGAGCTTTCTTTTTCTTTTCTTTCTCACACGGCGGCTTCCTCCCCTTGATCCGGAAGGAGATTGGCCAGGAAGGGGTGCGCGGGGCCTCGAGAACCAACATACCTTAACGGGCGAGGAGTCTTTACCCGAAATCAGGATTTCTATTTTCTGGAGCCTCTTCCTCCACGCGTGACCTATGGTTTGTTTTCCCTCTTTTTTTCTACGACTTATTGATGTCGATAATATTATTTAATTCATAAGCTTCGGTTCCTTATATAAGGAACGTGTTTTGTTTTTGAGGATACCGTTCTGCCACGCAAGCCAGCTCCAACACAAAGAAAATTTAAGGAACAGTTTCTTCGTTTTAAGGAACCGTGTAAGCTCCTCCGTTGAAGATGCTCTCACCGATGCTTTGTCACGTGACCCTATGAAAGTCCCACACCAATGTAATTTGTGAAAAAGTAAATAATGAGTGTATTTTTGTGCTTTAGTATAAGAAAAAGGAGAAAGAGAAAAATATGTTTTTATTTTAATAATTTATTTTTATAGCACCGAAAATAATAATAAATTATGTGATGTAATATGATGGAAAGATTTAAAAGAAAGCAATAAAAAAAGTAAAAATATTATATAAATATATAAATAATTAATGTGTGTGAAAATTGAAAAAAGAAAAACATACTTTGAGGTATCAATAGAAGTGATATGGTGGAAAGAAAAAAAATAAGACAGGTTACAGGGTGTGACACTGTGAGTAAGGGTAATTGGTAATTGTTTGTTGTAATATAATGCTAGTATATATTATTAATATTAAATGTTCAATTTTTATTTATTTATAATTAAATATGAAGCGACAAAGTTTTTACCAAAAAATTTAGTTTAATTGATTTAACCGAGTGCGTGAATATTAGAAACCTAGTGTGTTTTGTAGTAGGTGTTGGGTATGTGATACAGTGATAGTACACTACACCGATAATGGATAAATTGTAGTGATTCATAAAAAACTACTGCATAAACCGCCTTAATCATAACTAGGTATGGTAGCGGGACTCGAATATGTGGGTATCCGCTCGAATCTGTTCCAATTTTAAGGGGAAAAATTGAATTTTTCGGATTCGGATTCGGATTTGAGTTTTTCCTTATAGCCAAAAACGAGGGCGGGTATGGGGTTACTGATACCTGCCCCGCCCCCGCCTCCGTCCCATAATAAATAATATTAAAAAAATATATATTATTTTTTAATTTTTTTAATTGAATTGATTGATTTTGTTTTATAATTTTAAAATTATGATCCCATATTTTAAATATGGGTTTGTTATTATTTTTTTATGTAATTAACTTTTTTGTCTGATTTTTCAATAAAAAGAGTTATATTATTTTTTTAAAAATTTTAATCAAATAGCGAGGGCGGAGCGGGGAAAACCCGACCCCCAGCAGAGGCGGAGATGGGGATGGATTTTAAAACCTAACGGGAAGCGGGGGCGGGAGCGGGGAGCGGATTTGGGGGCAAGGACGGGAACGGGGAATGTAATACCTACTCCTGTCCTACCTCGTTGCCATACCTAATCATAACTTAGAGTCGACAACGACTCATCCACATGTGAGATGTGTATAAACGCTCTCAAGATCTCCATGACCTCCACTACAAGATTGGCTCCTCATCAAAGGGTATTTGAATCTCTTTCACTGACAAAAACTAATAAACTAGGACATCAATAAAAAATATGTATTACAATAATTATCAATAAATCTTATTTAGTAGATATCTTAATTTTAACATAAAGATTGTTTTTAAAATAAAACTTCAACAGAAAGATTAATTGTCATGCACAGGACCAAATTCATCAAGTGATATTAATTTGTTATTTATTTTTACCGTTGTGATTAGGATTTTTAAATGAAATATAAAATTGGTCTAGTGATGAAGAAAAGGAGAAAAGTTATAAGTTCGAATCTTATGCCAATAAAAATTAATAATTAATATTTTTCAATAAAAAATAAAATTAAAATAGGATCTTTCACTTCTTTGTAAGACCCCAAATTAAATATTTTCACAAGCTTCAATCCTTTAATTAAGTTGATTATAAGATTAATCTTGAGTCCTAGTCTTAGTTATATTTAAAATTCATTGTCCCTACTAAATGGTATATTATATAAAAATTGAACGTAGATCTTTTTTCACAAACTTAACATATTATCAACTAAGTTATGTGCATTAATTTGTTACTAATCGATCGAGGGCAACAATAAAAAAATAATTATAACAAGATATAGGTAATTTACCACATTTCATTACCACATCTCATTGCATCAAATCTTACTTTCACTCTCTCCTTTTAGAATTTGAGATTTATAATTTTATTCTCATCTCTTTATTAACTTTTATGTATGGAAATGCTTTCTCATAATTAAATTATTCTAATCATATTCTCCTTTGAATTTTACGGAGAAACTCATCTTATTACACTGTAATCTTCTTACTCTATCTTAAAATAACTATAATCATCTTTGTTATTACTAACTATTAGAATTGTTTTTTTATGATAGACTAAAAAGTATTAGAATTGTTATTGTTATTATTAATAATAGTAATATTAGTATTATTTTGTTATTCCTTTACTAGTTATTATCATAATTTTTTGTTATTATAAGTCCTAGATCACTAAGAATCACATTTATTAATTTTGTTTCTCTCACTCGAGACATGCATCTCATAATTTCCATTTCAGTTAATTTTCCTTTCTTAGTATTTGGCTAATTTATTAATATATATATAATCCCACACTTGTAGAGATACTTTGGCTAATTTATATATTACTGTTGGGAATTATAATGGACAAACAAAAAACATTAACTTGATTTCAGAACAGCCAATGCAGTTGAGAGTGGGGAGCAAGACAGTTGGCAAAAAAGACAAAGAGGAGATTCATGCCACCAACATATTTTACACAAAAACTAAGAAATTTTTATAAAAGTCCATGTAATCAACGTATTTATTTGTGGTCCTATGACACAACTAAATACACATATATCACACGCTGGATTGCACTTAAACAGGTGAATATAGAAAGCAGGATATCAATATATAAGTATCATGCATTAATTGTAAGCATGAAGGTGCTAATTAAATGCAATTTAGCTTGAGCAGCTTGGTGATGGACATCACTGTAACAACGAGAAGGAGAATGAGACCAACGAAAGAGGCAACGAGGGCAGCACCACCTCGGTTGCAGTATGCTTCGAATTTGTCACATATCTTATCCCACCTTGCATGTGAATTACCATTCCTTCCTAATTCTGCCATGAATGTTGCTGCACCATCTCCATTTGCTGCTAGAGCCATCGTCATCTTCACCCAAAAGTATATATATATATATATATATATATATATATATATATATATATATATATATAGTCAAGTAGTTTTCATATATATTTGTTAATTTAAGAATTTAATTTTGATAAAATGTTAATTACTATAACAATTTGTAAATTATCAAATAATTAGAAATCACTTTAAATATGATTTTTAAAATAATTATTATGAAAATCAACAACTTTATTTATATGACAATCTATTATAAGAGTTGATTTTGACATTTTATGGATCTGAAGTAAAACAATAAATAAAACCCCCTTACATACGTGTATTCATAAGAAAATATAAACATATAATTTTATTAAAAATGATTTATAAATTCATTTCATAAAAAATAATTAAGTGGGTGATACTTGTAAGTCATACAAAAACTAATGTGGAATATAATAGACTTATAAATACCTCCCGCCATTGCTCCGAACTTGTATTGTTGATTCTGAGTCTTCCAAACTTTTGCTCTCACGCACTGATGGTGTATAAGTGTATAGCTATGTATGGAGAGTAAGTATTGGGGACCCAAAAGGAGGAAAACACACTACTATATATAAAATCCTTGCCATCAAAGGATTCGGTTGTGCACCTATAAAATCTCCACAAATCTAAGCCAACATTTTAGTTTGTTTTGCCAAAGTGAAAGTTGCTATAATATTAGGATAGTTTGTTAATGGGTAGTTTCAAAACTGAACGTGAACCACACTCAAGATAAAACCAACAATACTTCCTAATAAACATGCCACATTTTAATTTGAGTCTAAAAAGAATGAAAGTGGTAATTTTAATCTATTTATGAAAATAATATAAAAAAGCCTATTATTCAATTTCAACTAATGAACTGTTTTTTTTTTTCAGAAAAATTAATCTGTTTCCTGTCTTGGGCCACGGGCCATTACCTCTCTAGATTAGGTCCGAAATTGACTTTACATGTGATTATTTTTTTAGTTGAGAAATTTTAGCTGAAGCCAAGAAGGAGATGGTGTTTCACAGAAAACCTCTAGACTCAAAAAATATTTACAAAAACTTATATTTATCTCGAGACAAATGAGAATTCAAATATAAGGCCTGTCTTACTCTACTCAAGGAATCCCTTGGGATGACTTTATATATGATTAGAGAACTATGTAAAGATTTTTATATTTTATATTATTGTAAATTCTAATTAAATTCTTAATTTAAATATATAAAAAACGTGTAAAAGTGAAGGTGACTAAAAAAGAAGAAGGATCCATTCAGTACCACGTCTAATTTGATGCACTTGCAAATTTGCAATCTCTCTCTCTCATTCTCTCAACAATGTAAGTATTATTTTTATATTTAAATGTTTTTTAATCTACGCTAAATTAGAGATATTTTCCTAAAACTTATTAAATTTACACCAAGAAGCAGAATATTTTAATACAAATAAAATTAATTATATTTATTTTATTACTAGATCAATATATTAATTAAATTTGTAAAAAGTTCCATAAATGAATAAAAAAAATACCTTGAATAAAACAGTTCCTTAAATAATAATTTTACCAATTATTTCTCTCTTACTATGGCTGTTTATACTTTACGTACGAACCACCCACCGTAAGCACGATAAAAAAAAAATACTGTAAATATGACTTTTCAAATTTTAACACACATTTTCAGAACATTATTTTTAAATTCAACGCTATTGACAACGAAAGATAATTTTAAACAAATACAACATCTCCAATAAATTACTCGTCGTATAAAAAAAACACACCCTTTATTTTGAACAAATTTTATTATTAATAATTTATTATCTCCGTCATCAGTATATCAACAAATTCAACGCGGTTTACGCGGCTTGGCTTAGATTGATTTTGAAGTTAATTTATTCCATTTGATCATTTTAGAAAAACCTATACGCAAAGAAAAGTCAAATTTAATTAATCATTTATAATTTTTATTAAATAAATTATATATTTTTTAATGGAAAACTCTTTATTTTTAATCAATAAACAAATGAAATTTCATAAGATTAGAATTTTGAACCGGCATATAAATTCCTCTATTAGTTAAATTTTCATTTAAGGAAAAATACTTATTAAATAAAAAACAAAATATATAGTAAATATAAAAATCTTGTTCAGATACTAAATTTCATCACAAACCATAACTTGATATAAATTACAAATTACAAGTTAAAACAATTTCAAGTTTATTTTAAGAAACTAATACAAGTTTACTATATTTATGGTTTTGTTTAATTTATTTCTATTTTGAACATTAAAACAAAAAAATAAAATTGAACTGAATGTTGTTCATTTTTTTCAACAAACGATTTTAAAGATTTATTTATTTTTTAGACCAGTCTGCTAATTTTGAACAGTTTGGAAAAATAAATTTTTTAATAGTATTCTATAATAAACAAGATTTTTGTGAGTTGTGATAACTGATAAGGCTAAAAATAATGGTGAATTAGGATTGCTGTCAAGGGACGTTTTGCGTAAGCGTTACGAACAAGTAAAATACATTTTATGATTTTCAATTTACATCTTTAAGGTAATTTTTTAAAATAAAAAATGAGAACATGTTATGTTAGATAGACACAAACTTAACATATTATTCTTATACTAAATTAATAACAATTTTACAATTAATAAAATAAAATAAAAATCAGAATGGCAAATAAAAATAAATTTGATATTATTTCAGTTTTTTTCCTAATCTTCTTTCTATTTTTTTTTTTTTGCCAAATCAAACATACAGATTATGAGTGAAACTTCTTAGATAAAAAAAATAAAACCTACAAAATCTTGTTCTTTGTAATAAAATTTTGAATATAAAAATATGTCAAAAATATTTTATAAATTAAATTAGTAATATTTATTTTTTATGATAAGAAAAAGTCTAATCACCTACACAATACTATTATAAAAGAATACATATTTCAAATTATAATTCAAATTGTAAAAGCAAATAGATAACTTGAATAAATGAATTATAATGACAAAATTGAAATAAAAAATTTCTCTAAAATTATTTTTTAATATTAATATTCATGTTGAAGGTAAGTCAAAGTTTTTAAAAGAAATTTAATTTTATGAAGTGCACGAGATGCAGGAGTTTCAAGAAAGTGGAGTGAAGCTTCATTTTATTTATAATTATAATTAATTAATAATTTTTAAAAAGAAAAATTATAAACAAAAAGCTGTGCCTTGAAAAATATGCGACTTCATATTGAGGATTTTTTTTCTTAATTTTAACTTTTTATTTATAAATTTTCTTTTAAAAATTAGTAACTATTATAATTATAGTTTGATTTTAATTTTAAACTTTTGATATATGTCATACCAAACTGAATATATCTTTCTTTTTTGATATGAATATTAATATTACAGAAATATTTATAAATCCTAATTAAAATTGTATTCTAAAAATTAAATTATAAACCCAACATCAACAAAGTTTCACTATTGCTTAAAGCCAACATGTTTTTATTTATTTAATAAATTTATTATTTAAAATTAAATTCTCTACAATTTTACACCACCAAATCATATTATTTTGACATTTAAATTATATTTTCTGAATTCATATTATAATCTTGTATATATTTCAATTTCAATACAATCTAGAAAAAAAATAGGAAGACGATTATAAAAAAACAGAAAAAATATCAGATTTAATTTTACTTGGTCCATTCTGATTTTTTATTTATTCTATTAGTTATAAAATTCTTATTAGTTGTGTTTAAGAATCATGTGTTAGACTTATATCTATCTAAGAGTTTCTCATAAAAAATATACCTTAATTTCTATATTTCGTGAATATTATTAAGATACATATTGAAAAAATAATAAATAATAAATATTTAAAATTACGTAAAAGTGCTTTCAAATCATGATAAAAATTACAATCGGTAATATTTTTTTTAGTAAAACCTTTTTACTAAACACTTGTCTTATTTTATTTGAAGTTTTACACTTTTACTAAACATTTGTAAGTAATTATTCTTTTAACATTTACTACTATTCCTTTCCTTTTCTTTTCTTTTCCTTTATTTGATTTATGTATGGATTATGTCCTTTTATTTGTTTTGACAATATGCTATTGTCATTTCCGTATGTATCACAGATAAAGCATGTTGAAATTGAAATATAAAAAACAGTTTCGTAAATTTATCCATAACATAACTTTATTAATTTAAATTATAACATAATATTATTTTTATCATATACTTCACAGAATTTTTGTAAGTATAATTATAATTATTACAGTTTGCAAAAAAAATAATTATTACAGTGAAAAATAAGAAGTTATTGATTAAATTAATCTATTTTAAATAATTTTAAAATTCATAATAGTGAATTCACTTTTACAGTATCAAAGCATCTCTAACACACTTTATTCATGAATTGTTTAAAATTAAATAACGTTAAACTTAATATTGTATTATTTAAGAATATTTTTAAAATAGATGTTTTCTTAAAATTAAACAACTATGCTTAACAAATTTTTACTAAGGATATGATTTGACAATAC
>PYAF01000205.1:3202988-3218198 GCA_007407185.1 Glycine tomentella | reverse complement strand
GGGGGGGGGGGGGGGGGGGGGGGGGGGGGGGGGGGGGGGGGGGGGGGGGGGGGGGGGGGGAGAGGTCGTCTGCTTGAATCCCTCCACTAAAATTCTAACAAAAACTAAAAACTAACATTTGCTGATAAAAGAAATTATGAGATTGTCATTCTCAACTTCTGTTTTTTGTGAATATGATGTGTGTATCTATTTGGTATGTTTAATTTTTCTGAGTTGATTTTTTTACCGTTTACTTGCTTTTGCTCCTCTTTCCTGTCTTGTAGACAAACAATGGAAGGCTTCCAATCCCTGTCCATAGACCCAATGGGACAACCAATGCTGGAACATTACCTACTACTTCAACAGTATGCTTTTATTTTAATTTTTAATTTTTGTGATTATTCATAGTAAGGATGTATTAGCGGTTTTCTGTTCTGATTATATCATTCTATTTCACTACCTGCAGTCAATGCCCCAATCTCAAAGTCAAACAGTAGTGGTAGAAAATCCAATGTCTGTTGATTCAAGTGGGAAATTGGTAATTGTTATTGCTTTTCATTTTTAGTATGGACTTGTATTTTCTTTCTGCATATATGATTGATGATTCCCCTGAGCATAGCAAGTTTTCCTTAAAATAAATTTGACATGTTACAGGTGAGCAATGTTGTTGTTGGCGTTACAACAGATAAGAAATAATGTCGTCACATATAAAAGGTACAGTTCATGTCATGATGCCTTACCACAGTTGCTGTCACAGGAAGATATTGTTTGTGTATATGAATATATATGATATTCCAGCCTGCAATTTTTGAATTGAAATCGATATTTTTCCAATATAAGAGCTGGACAAATATCATGTACGTAT
Source organism: Glycine tomentella (assembly GCA_007407185.1). Classification (NCBI taxonomy): domain Eukaryota; kingdom Viridiplantae; phylum Streptophyta; class Magnoliopsida; order Fabales; family Fabaceae; genus Glycine; species Glycine tomentella. Next base: position 3,217,354 of record PYAF01000205.1, on the reverse strand, counting down.
GTATGAATGTATATGAGGCGGACAAGCCGTGAAAAGGGCATAAAACCTGTTTGTGTGATTGCCAGAGCCTACTTTGTTGTTTCCTTGGTAGCCATACCCAAATCAATTGGTTCATTCTGATTATATGTTGACTTACAAGTCCTAGACTAGTAAATGCTACTATTTCTTTCATGACTGTGAAGCTTGCGCTTTTCTTGGTGATCTGTTAGTTACATATGTTGTAATATTTGATGATCTTGTGCAAGCATTGCTTGATAAAATGACTAATATCATAGATTTTTACCAGTCATTTGAAAATTTGGATAAGACCCAGGCTGCTTTAGGAATTTGATTTATACCAATTCTCATTTGACTTAGGTTATAAATAATGTTGAAAAACATTTCCAGGAAAATAATGAACATTTGCCATTACTTGTGCTCAAATCCTACCTGTTGGCCAGCATTTCTTTCTTAAAAATCTTTTTTAATTACCTGAAAATAGAAATAAAATAAAATGGAGAAATCTTTTGGTAGAATCACGTTAATGGTATTTCACACATCACGATTTTTCTTTGGAATTGTGTTTCAGTCAACACATGCTAAATCAATAACGGATATCTTTTAAGTTGTACTAGTCATATTGGAAATGTGACCAAATTTTTAAGATTTTATACATGTTAACCGTTAATTTGAATGTTTATGAAAATGTTAGGGTATCAAACACATCGTTGCTTATGTGGTTGAATATCTAAGATAACTTTGTGGCTCTTTGCCCCCGTTATTACATAAAATAAAAATCTACTGTTTGTTAAGTTATTTTTTGGGATTAATTACATTTTACCCTCTTATAATTTCTCATTTTTTTTACATCACCAAATTTTTCCTAAAGCTTGGTTTAAAACAAAACCATCAAATTTCGTTTACTCTGCTTAATTAACTAATAGTAGCCTTCTGTAAAAAAATAAATAAATAAAAAATAAAAAATAAAAACCCTAATTGTAGCCTTGTTAGTAACGGTTTAAACCATAGTTATGATATTTTTCACTTAAATATTATTTTTTTTGTTCACATTTTAGTCTAAAGCGTTTATTTGATTTTTTTTGTCTTGGGGGGAAGGATGGAAAAACTTTTCATTCGTTTGTCTGTTAAAAAAACTTGAGTGCTAAAAAGTATTGGATATCATTACCTTAACTAAGAATTTTTATATTTAAGATATTGATTATTCAAAAAATGGATTTTTTCATGAGATGATGCTCAAGTAGCATTTTTGTGCTCTCAATTTAGGCTCGGATTTTATTCATGAGATGATGCTCAAGTAGCACTTTTGTGCTCCCAATTTAGGCTCAGATTTCAAGTAACAAACTGAAATTGGCTCAAGGACCCATTAAACAGAAAACAGATCTTCCGAAAATGTACTCCAAATGTATAGTTTAGATATCAAAGTACAGATTTTTTTTTTATAAAAAAACTATATATCAAAGTACAGTTAATTATACCTTTACTTACTATAGTTCAACAATGTTAGATATCACCCTAAAATAAACTATTAGATATCAAAGTCTAAGCAAATGTATAGTATAGATAAAGATAAATGGGTGCTTTCTAATCATGAACATGAAAGAAGTAAATCAGCAGAGTACCAGATTTGAAGGAAAAACAATTTCAAAATTGGATATTATATGAGATAATAAGGAAAATGTTAAGTTACCAGGCACCTGCCTCATTGACGTAGCTGCCTTTAAGATTTCTTTATATATAGAAAATTTATTTTAACATTATGGAATCTAAAAATATATATTGTTATAGAGTATTTAATAAGCCTTATCACTTATTTAAAAAATATAGGAAACTTTATTTTATATTTATTTTGAAAAAAAAATTGCATTGAAATGAATATAGAGCTAAAACTTCATTAAAAAATATTATGATTTGTAGAAACAGACCATTTTGATGAAAAAGACAGTGATTAGTTCTCTTATTGAGAGCTAATTTGAACAAACTTTATAATATGAAATCACTTTTGTCTTTTTTTTTATCTGAATCCCAACAATTAAATTTTTAAAAGATGGAAAATTAAAGAATAATAAATACATATGAAACAATTTTGATTATAGTGAGCATTAATTTGATATTGATAGTTTTGATTTTATTTTTCTAAAATTAAACATACTGAATGAAATACTAATAGACATTTTATTAGAAGTATTAAATTATATTAAAAAAATCGTCTCCTTTAAAATGAATGTAATGTTTATAAAATATCATCAACAATACTTGTTATTATTGTCATTGTTAAAAGATGTTTTTCAAAGTTAAGTTTTTAAAAATTCTATTTACAATAACAATGTTAGATCAATGAATTACCATATTGGTGAGAGATTGAAATTATTTTTATTACAAACATTTAATTAATAATTTTACATTAATTATTTATTAGCATCACTTAAGTGTGTAATGATAATACAAATAAGTACCAATAAGTTGTTGGTATTAGTAGTTTTAAGTTGTCGGATTTGAATTTTGTAAATAAAAAAATATGATTGAGATAAAAGATACATTAAAAGTGATTTAAATTTTTTGGTGGAAATTAGTTATAAATGAATGAATACTCGACATTAATGTCAAAGTTAAAAAAAAAATAAAAATAGTGTTGTATTATTACACACTTAACCGATTTCATCTGTTGATTCTTTCAATTAAGAAAAGGAGTAGCCACTAATTGGTCTATTATGTTTTCGGGGTGGGGATGTATTCAATGGCGCCGTGCTGTATTTTGGGGCATATTCTATATGCTGTTGTTAGGAAACTTGCTGGGAAATGCAATAGGGGCTATACTTGTACACGATTGTCCCATATTAATAATATTTCTTTGGTGCTTAAAAAAATCTAGTGATTCTTTGGTGTGGGCTGATTTTGACGTGGTGTTTTTAATTTGTTCGCTTTTTGATTTTAGTGTAGTTGTAGCAGCCATAACAGTGTTGGTGAGGAAGAGATAGAAAAGGAGGAGATAGAGGGGGCAGTGTTGTCACGGGGATAAGGGAGATGGAGTGATAAATTTGGAAACTTTGAGAAAAGGAGAAGAAAAAATCCCAAACGGTGGATACAGAAAACTCATAAATCTAACTGACAATATTTCTTTCCCAGAACGGTGGATATATGTTGTTCAGTTAGCCCCCTTATTTTTTGGTAATGTATATTGTTTTTTTTTTTTTTGGTAATAATGTGCTTATGCCTTGTTATGAAATAATTTTTTTTAAAAAAAACAAAGCTGTCTAAAAAATTAACAAAAAACAAATGTTGACCGAAAAAAGTAAGTTGGTGGTTGTTTAATGAAAAAGTCAGAGCCGGAAACGATAAAAGAATCATGTGGAGACATCAAGGAGACAGTATGAGTCAAAGGATGAAAAAAAAGTGCTTATACTTCCACATTTGACCTTATAATAATAAATTTAAAAAGTTAATTTAAACCATAGTTTTAAAAATTGGTCGGCTGACTGATCGGATCAGAGTACTGGATTAATGGATCAGTAGTCGAATCAGTTGATCATTTATTGACTCGCATGATCCGATCTGTAATAAAAAAATATAAATTTTTTATACCTATCTTAAAATATTCAAAAAGAACATCACAAAGCATAACATGAATAATTAGATAAAAAAAATATTATTATCCAAATTTAAACAAATAAATTACAAATATCATAAGCATAAATTAAATAAATTTAAATTCAAGAAACCAAATTGTAGAATGTTAGATTCCCACTCAATAACCTATACTTACATTCAATTTACTTTTATTTTATGTGTCTAAGAAAAAAGAAAAATTTACTATTACATATACCACTTATTTACAATTGATAGAATTTAAGACTTAAAAAGATAATCATTTAATTTAAAATTTAAACACTTTGATTATATTATTAGTTAATGATGGTTAAAGTAGATTATTTAAAAAACTCCCTAATGGCTTACTTAGAGAATCATAGAAACTGGACCTATAAAGATTTCCTTTAACAACAAGATTAGACTAACGTTAATTATAATTAATATTTGATTATGTTTATATGAATATTATTAGCTCATTGAAACATGAGATGTCTCATCCAGGCATCAACAAAACCAATGAAAGTATCCACTTTCTTAAATATCCCCCTTTACCATATACCAGAAATTCAATTTAAAATGCACTGTAATAATTATAGGATATAACCAATTACTGCTTTACATATTCCATGTCGTTTAAAATGGGCTACAAGGAAATTAGTTTCATATATTCTGTGGGTAGTAGTTGTGTTAAAAGAAAACGAAAATAATCATTTAAAAAAAGATAGTCATTGTCACATAAATGCAGCCTGCAACAAGCCAACAGTCACCCCCCACCCCCAAAAACCCTCCTCGAGCCAACAACCCCAACAGCACCCCCCACCTCCCTAAATCTCCTCGATTACGAAACCCCCCTCCCAAATACTTGTTTCCGAGTTCCCCACCCGCCGCGAACACCCTCCCCCCCACGCTGCGACCAGACAAATCCTACCACCACCACCACCCGGCGAACACCACGTCCCCTACCCCAGCGAAAACCAAACCCACGTGAGTGCTCGGAGGGAAAGACAAAACGGCGGCAGAAGAGGTTTTTTCTTTTTTCTTTTTAAATAGTTAGCTGGGTCGACGGTTGAACTATGAATCCGACTGGATTATTCTGGGTTATACTGATTGAAAGCACGATCTATTGACAGACTCGGTCTAGTTACCGAATCGTGATCCGACCGATCCGATCGATCGGATCAGTTGAATTTTTAAAACACTGGTTTAAACTATGATATCCTTCACATGAGCTGACATAGAGATTGTCTTAGTTTACACTCAAGTGTAGCTAAGTAACTTTTGTTGTTGATATTTTTGTTGATAATTGAAGTTAGATAAATAGAAAAGAAATTATTTTTAAAATAATATATATTTTATCAATATCTTTATACATATAGAAAAACCTAATTATTGTCTTCAAATATAAATAATTGTGTTGAGTTAGGCAAATGGGATAAAGAAAGGAGAAGACACATATAAATCACGTTACTTGCTTAGTTTTATAGGAGGGTTCACGGAATTTTATAAAAAATTTGTAAATATGAAGATGAAAATGTATATTTTTACGTTTATTCGAAGATAATCAAAAAATATTTGTAGGTATATTTGATTTTCAAGGAAAGTGAGATTCCAATGCTTATATTAATTTTGATTATATTTGATAAAATTAATTGAAATGTTAGTTAAAAGTTGAAATTTTAATTTATTAAATTATAATTGTTTAGGAAAATTAATAGATATAAATATAAAATGATAAAAAATAATAAAATAATGATTTATTTAAAAAGTATAATAAAAGAATTTGATAAATATATTAAAAATAAAAATAAACTAATATTTTAAATAATGATATTTCAAGTACGTTTTAAAAATATAAAAAATACTAAGAAAATCTTATTTATCAATAAATCAAATAATAAAACGTGAGTTATTATAAATCTCATAATTCTTATTTTTATTCCTACAAATAAAGAAAAGATTAAATTATAACATGTTAGAGTATTCATAGATTTTTTATTAACATTTGTTGATATATATATATATATATATATATATATTTGTTTGATTAGCGCCTTAATTGATTTTTTCTTGACGTTCTCTTTCTCTTACATTTATTTTTCATCCCCTCTCTCTTCTTTCTCAACCGTATCTCTTACGTTAATTTTCTCTCTTTCTTTTATCTGTTTTTTTTTTTCTACCTTCCCTTTCTTTTCACTCATATTTCACACCCTAGGTGAAATTACAATATTATTGATCGATTTAGTTATGGTGTGTTACTGTCTTTCTTTTATGTAAGCTATACCATAATGGAGTTTGTATCACAACTTTTCTCATCCAATCAAGTACAAGCATTTTATTAATTTCTCTTAATTAACTCGATCGTTTTGATTCTATATTTTTCAAAAAGTTTTTTTTTTCACAGTTAGATCAGTTGTAGATCGTTGATACCATCCAACATTAATAACAACGTGACATACACTATAGAAATAGAACAAGAAAATATAATTAAATTTTGTTACACCTGAATACAAAACTAATGAGTTTTTCGCTTCTGGTTTTCGTTATATATATTGCATTCAACAGAAACATAGACTGGAGAGGTAGCTCAATCTAGTTACCCATCCAACCGCATTTCATTAAAGAAATACGTTCTAAATTTTTCAACTAGAGGGGTACATATCAAAATGGACCAAATTTTCCATGAAAACAAAACAAAAGAACAATATATACGTCAAATTAAATTAATAAGGAACCTATAGACATATTAATTTATAGTAAATCAAGTTGTATACCCCGTACTGTTAAAAATACAATAATATATGACCCTAAAGTAGTGCGAGGCTTTTCTTGTTAATTACTAATTTAGGCACACACATTCATCATGACTTGTTATATACTGCCATATATTGCATATATAAATTAAAGCGCAACCCCCCAGGGTCTCCCCCAGGTGCACCCTCTCTACTCTTAAACGCTTTCTTTCTCTCACGCACCAGACGATCGCTGTTTTCTCCACTTTCACTTCCTTAATTCATTCCATTAATTAGATTTTGCATGTTCCCCTCCATAATTGTCTGTAAGTACTATTTTGCTTAGTAGTTTCCTCTTACGTACATTAATTTACACCGCAAATTAATGCTTTCCTCTCTATATATATTTGCTTTTTGAGAATATTTAAGCATTGAGAAGAAGACACCTTGTGTGTGTGTGTATTAGCGTGTTTATTTCTAAATTAATTTCAAATGTGATTTTCACGTCTCAGATATGATCTCCAGAGATTAATAATTATATATACTATAGCTCAAACATGATTCAAATATTCAGACATGTTGTATATATATGCGTGCATCTAGCTATAATATTGCTCTCTTAGGCTTGGATTCTAGCTTATTAGTAATAAGTAACACGTACAAGAACATCATGCATGGATGCATGTCATGACATAAGAAGAAAAAAAAAAAACATGACAAAATGCTAATTAAGGTTTTGTTTGGTAATTCCTGCGTAAACTATATTAATTAATAATTATATACTGAACCATTAATTACGTAACGCGCATGCATATATGTTGATTTATACAGAGAGAGGAACAGAATGGAAATGGAAGAAGGTGGGAGCAGGGGTGCAAGGAGAAGGGGATGCACGTTTCAGAAAAACGATTTCTTCCCGGAGGAATCGTTTAAGAGTTGGGGTAACTACGGAAAAGCGTTGAGGGAGACGCCGTGGAGGTTTAAGGATCGGGTTATGACCCGATCCAAGGACGAGACGGAGGTGGTGGAGATGAAGGAGAGGAGCAGCAACGAGATGAAGAAGACGCTCAACTCGTGGGATCTCATATGGTTCGGCATCGGCGCCGTCATCGGCTCCGGCATATTTGTTATTACCGGCCTCGAGGCTCGTGAGGCTGCCGGTCCAGCTGTCGTCTTGTCCTACGTTGTTTCCGGCATCTCCGCCTTGCTCTCCGTCTTCTGCTACACCGAATTCGCCGTCGAAATTCCCGTCGCAGGTTTTTGCCCTACTTTATTATTGAGACAAAGCTTACTTTCACTTTGGTGTTTTTTCGGAGATACTGTGAAATGGTCAACTAGGACTTCATTGTCCTAATCAATGTCTACAAATTTACGTAGTTGAGTAATTACATGTTATAAGGAGATAGACAAAGACTGTAGATTCGATCATAGTGATTATTTCTATTAACCTTTTGGTGTATCGATTATTTCTATTCTAGATTGGAGTTTTATGTTAGTAAATTATTTTATAAATTATAAGAACACAATGTCAAAAATACCTTAAGAAAGACGTACTAAAAATTGTTGACACATTATTTGATATTTAGATATCTTAATCAAGGTCTTTGATGGGAGTTTTGGTTTTTTTAAAGTACTGATATGAAGTTTTAATTTTTATCTACATAAAATCTTCCAATTTTTAATTTAAGATTTTATTTTTGAAAATAATGCATGGATGAATACTTAAAAGCAAAATGGCGCTAGCAGAGAAGAAAAAAAAATCTATAATAAGTAATATCATTGGAGGAAAATTTTTGTTACTTAATTCTATTGGATTCGAATAGAATTATTTTAAGAAAATAAGAATTAATAGATATGTATCATAATAAATGCCTATGTATAATCACTGTTTTATTTAAGAATGTGAAAGCAGTGATATATATATGATAGTTTTTGTGGTGTGTTTTTCAGGTGGGTCATTTGCATACTTAAGAGTGGAACTGGGAGACTTCGTGGCCTTCATGGCCGCCGGAAACATCCTCCTGGAGTACGTAATAGGCGGCGCCGCCATATCGCGGTCATGGACCTCCTACTTCGCCACCCTATGCAACCACCACCCAGACGAGTTCCGCATAATAGTCCCCAACATGAACCCCGACTACGGCCACCTGGACCCCATAGCCGTGGTGGTCCTCATCGCCATAGCCACCCTCGCAATGTGCAGCACCAAAGCCTCCTCCATCTTCAACAACATCGCCACCATCCTCCACTGCCTCGTCATCGTCTTCATCATCGTCGCCGGATTAATCAACGCCAACCCACAAAACCTAACTCCCTTCGCACCCTTCGGAGCCCGCGGCATCTTCAAGGCCTCGGCGGTTCTCTTCTTCGCCTACCTCGGCTTCGACGCGGTGGCGACAATGGCAGAGGAAACCAAGAACCCTGCTAGAGACATTCCCATTGGACTTGTCGGGTCCATGACGATAACAACGTTGGTGTATTGCTTATTGTCTTTAACACTATGTCTTGTGCAGTCCTACAAGGATGTTGACGTGGATGCACCGTTTTCTGTTGCTTTTAACGCTGTTGGGTGGGATTGGGCTAAGTACATCGTTGCATTGGGTGCGTTGAAGGGAATGACCACTGTTTTGCTTGTGACTATAGTTGGTGAGTCTCGTTACTTGACACACATTTCACGTACTCACATGATGCCACCTTGGTTTGGCCACGTGGATGACAAGACCGGGACGCCGGTGAATGCTACAATAGCAATGCTCACAGCAACGTCAGTGGTTGCTTTCTTCACAAACTTTCGTGTTCTCTCTAACCTCTTGTCCATTTCCACTCTCCTTATTTTCATGCTTGTGGCCGTGGCGCTTCTAGTTAGGCGATATTACTCAAGTGGGGTAACAACAAAGGAGAATAAAGTGAAGTTTGTTCTGTGCCTTGTGCTAATATTTGGGTCATCGTGTGGCGTTTCGGCTTATTGGGCAAACAGTGATGGGATTATTGGGTACGTGATTTGTGTGCCGTTATGGGTTTTAGGGACCGGAGGGCTTTGGCTTGGTGTTCCAATGGCGAAGAAACCCAAAGTTTGGGGGGTGCCTTTGGTTCCGTGGCTACCTGCTTTGTCTATTTATATCAACATTTTCCTTCTTGGCTCTATGGACGTCGACTCCTATATTAGGTTTGGGGTGTGGACGGTGTTGCTCTTGGTTTACTATGCTCTTGTTGGGTTGCATGCTTCTTATGACACGGCAAAGGAGTCTGAGAGTGAAAGTAATATTACTACTAATCAGGTTCATGACCAAGAGTTGAACCATGTGGAACAGGGAGTGCAAAGCGAAAAGACTACATAGGTTCAACAAAGTTGTTTTACTTGTTTCTGAACTAAAATTATTATTTTTTTTCTCTTTTTATCACATTATAAAATTTATCATATTTATATTTTTTTTCTCTTTTTATTAGGTATTGAATAATATTATGTCATTATGAATGTTCATCAAACATTTTTCCTAAACGTAACATATATATATATATATATATATATGATATTGAGTGATGATTCATGAGTATTCATATGTTTTAATTAAACACCTAACAAACACTTATTCTTTCTTTATCTCTCTTTTTATGTATATTTTTCTCACTTTTAACTCTTTTATTAGGTGTTCATTGATATATTGGATGTTCAAGTATAATTTTTCTATGATATTAGATTAGATTAGAGACCAACCACTAAAAAATAGTCTCACATGCATATTATGTGTGAGAATATATATGCAAATTACTATTTATTGTAAGAAAATACATATAGTCCTTTATATATATATTTTGTGAAATGCTATTAGAATGCAAAATATATATATATATATATATACACGAAGCACTATATATTATTAATTTTTTTTACCAAACTACAATCTATAAAAAAAACTATGCCAAAGTTATTACTAATTTATTACTTTGTCGGTCACATGTTTATATTTTTTTATTGTTGCTAACTAGTGGCTTAAAAAATTAAAAGGAAATTTTTTTCAATATGAAAATTATAGATAAGCAGAAAAAAATCATAATGAGTACAATTTCATACATCCTAATGAAAAATCATGGGTTAGCATTTGTCTTCGTAGAGAGCGTAATTTAAACAATGTTAAACTATGTGAGTGTAATTAAGAGGATCTAGTTCAATTAGTTAAGTATGATAAATGAAGGTTATAAATCTCCTTATATTATCTTCAATTCTTGTAGATAACAAAATCTAAACTTAAGAATATTTTACCATTTTATAAATTTAATTAAAATAAATCTAAACTTAAGAATATTTTACCATTTTATAAATTTAATTAAAATAAATCTCTTCGTATTATCTTCAATTCTTATAGATAAAAAAAATGTAAACTTAAGAATAAATAAAGTCGAGATTTGTAGGGGGGATGCTTATGGTTGGAACAAATCCATTTTCTTATGAGGTTACAGTTGCATTTGTCCTAGACCAGCTAATTTATCTGAGCAGACTGAGCCTTCTGATATTTCTACTGAAGCAACTGGGTTGAAAGGTTCAGTTGCTGATCTCATAAGATTATTATTGACTTGAGTAATTTGTACTTGTTATTGTTCCATTGATTTGGTTTCCAAGGGCTTAGTGGTGTGATGTGAAGAAATATAGTTGTCTTTGAGAGGTCATACTTATCATGATAATTAGCTCATAAACATGTGATTATATTTGTTATAATTTTGCTTTATTTGTAGTCCCAGGATATTGGTTTCTAGCTTTAGTTTTAGATCTGATTTTTTGTCAAGTAATTCCTTCCTAGTGGTAGGAGAATATTTCTCACTTTGTTTAAATTGTCATAAATCCAAATTTTACATATGCAGAGCATTTCTTGAAGCAAAGTATGGATTTCTGATAACTACAAGTGCAAAGGGCATCTTTTTGTGCTAGTTATGCTATCTGTAATCAGTTTATATTAAGTTCCAATGGCTTTTTGGTATTGCAAGAAATTCTGGTTTTATTCGTGGTTATCAACAAGGATATGTTTACCAGCAGAAGTTTAGTTTGGTGAACATAAAGTTGAAATGGGTGAAAGATAGGACATTGGATGTTGTTGTTGCTGGTCAGAGGGATCTTAAGGCAGCTGGGATCCTTGTCTCAGTCATTTATTCTTCTTCTGAATGCTGCCTTCCAACGTACCATCTTTCTCGCCACTGTGAACAACTCAGTCTTCCGAGTGACCTCAAACTCTCCACCTTTATCAGAAGATATCCCAATATATTTATTGAGTCCTCTTTTCTTGATAGTGGAGGCTCTCCTGTTCTGTGTTTCAGTTCGAGTCCGGAAGCCTTGGAGCTCCATCACGAGGAAATGAACATCCTTCAGCAAAATCAGTTGGAACTCCGGGATAGGCTGTGCAAATTGCTTATGCTCACAAGTGATAGGATCCTTCCACTACAAACCATTGACCAGTTAAAATGGGGCTTGGTTTTACCATATGATTACCAGCATTCTTTTGTTCCAAATCACTCTGAAAGGTTCTCATATGTTCGCCTTCCTGATGATTGTGTTGGCTTGAAATTGTTGTTTTGGGATGACAAGCTTGCCATCAGTTACATAAGAATACTTCTCTAAAACAAAAGGTAGAAGACATAAAAAATGGATCCTTAGCATTTCCAATTAGTTTCACAAGGGGTTTTGGTTTGAAAAGAAAATGCATGGAGTGGTTGAAAGAGTGGCAGAAACTCCCCTATACTTCACCTTACATCAATGCCTCTCATTTGGATCCCCATACTGATATATCTGAGAAAAGGATAGTTGAGTCTTCCATGAACTCTTTCACCTCACACTTCATAAGCAAACTGAGCACAAGAACGTTAGCAACTTGTGTAGAACCTTGGCTCTACCTCAGAAGTTTACTAAAGTATTTGAGTGTCATCCTGGTATTTTTTATATTTACAAGAAGAGTGATACCCAAACAGTTGTTCTTAGGGAGGCCTATAATGGTCAGGAACCTTTGCAGAATCATCCCCTTGTACAAATTAGAGAGGAATTCTCAAGCCTGCTGAAGAAAGAGCTATTGGATAGGAGTAGGGGTCAACATCAACGTCAACATCAACAACACCTTTAACCCAAGTTAATTGGGTAGAGTAGGGGTGTATACAAAAAAAACATAGACACTTTGGTGGAGGGTATGAGAGGAGGTTTGCATTGCTAAAAAAACTAACCAGCTTAGTTCTGAGGACGAATCAGATTCCATGTTTTCTGAATATGATTCAGATGGCCCTCTACAAAACCATTGCTGATATATGTGAATGTGATATTTCTCTTTAGCCATTATGTTAATGTGGTTTGGCTTAGTGACAATTTTGAAATCTGTCCTAGATGGGAGGGATGTTTGCATATTACTACTTTTAACCCGCTTTTGCCTCTTGTGAAGATCTGTCAATGACCAAATATATCAGCAATGCTATCTTAGCAAGGGAGAGCATTTTCTGATTAGATGTAATATAATGGAATAAGGGTTACAGCTCAATATTATTTGAAGATTAGATAGACACAGGTATAGCTACAATTCATTTTACTGAAAGAAATTTTGGGTATCTCAGAATCTTTATGGTAGTTGAAAATGTAATTTAAAAACAATGACTAGATGCCTATAGTTCTAGAGCATCTTCTTTTCTGGGGGTTATGGGAGGTGTTTGACAAAAATCACAATATTTTTTAAAAACAAATTCGCTTGAATTTGTTCATTATGCCCATGAGGAAGTTTTGCTGTTTTATTAATATACATACAACAGGGCTCTAAGCTTCAAAGCCCTCATCCATTAAGACTAAATACGAATAGAATGTGAACTAATTAAAGTATCTTTATCCTGTAATTAGAGAAGAGTTGCATAATTTTTTCTCTCTTCAAATTCACACACGATAAAAATAAGCTGATACATGCCTTTAAGCCCTATTTTTGTAATAATAAAATAAAAACTAGTTCTTGAAAGGTAGCCATACTCACGAACGGTTGGTATTCTTACTCTGGCATTTGTCCTCGCGTCCCAAAAGTTAAATTTTGTCGTGTAAGATATTATATACATGCCATTTATATTATTCTGAATATAAACTTGATGCCACTCGTGCTATTGAGACTTTCAACTTTTTTCTCCATTTGAAAGTGACAAACCTGTACAGTTTAAGCGCTTCATGATCACAATTCACAACTGACTTATCAGTTTTTCATATTCCAATTTCGTAGATGGCCAGTCCAAAACCAATTTTTTACCGACAAAATTTAAATAATGTCCCTTTAATCCTCTTAATTCTTAAATAAATCATGTTCTTTAATATTTTGCAATAATATTCAAATATTATTGATCGATGTATAAAATACTTAAATCTAAATTTTGCCCGTTCAATTTTATCAATTTGATCTACCATTTCAGCTTATTTTCATAACATTGCTCTTTGTTTAAAATAACTTATTCTTGCCATGAATAATCATAAACAGATCAACTTAACACTTACATACGTTGAAATTAAAATAATTAAAAGACTACTACTGCTTGGTGAAATCAAAGTGACAGTCCTTCAATGACTGAAAATCAACTGGATTTACCATTTTGTCAAGGACCAAATTTATGTCTAAAAAATCATTCGAATTACCTTTTTTTAATATTCAACTAATAAAACTTTTAAACAATGTTCAAATACATCTTGATATTGGATGTCAAATCTGACCAGATTTTTTATGCGTGCTTCGCTTGTTAACATGACACTTGACAGAACTGCAACGTATAACTAACTTGAAAGCAAATATTAGGAAAATGATAGCGCGTCCAAAAGTGAAAGCACTATCATGCCTTACAACATGACATTCATATCATACACTATTTGTGATCTCCATGCATTGTGAAATGCAAACAGAAGGTAAAAGCGGGGGGGAAAATACAAACATATATGTTATTTTAACCCCCACCCAACCTCGCAAAAAGGAAGAACAAAGCTAAATGAGAAAAAAAAAAAAAAAAAAAAAAAAAAAAAAAAAAAAAAAAAAAAAAAAAAAAAAAAATAAAAAAAAAAACAAC